>PVJL010011417.1:0-43030 GCA_004026885.1 Lyroderma lyra | reverse complement strand
AGAAAATTGGGAATGGAGCTACCATTTGACCCAGCAATCCCCCTTCTGGGGATCTACCCAAAGAACTTGAAAACCTTTGTCCGCAAAGACTTATGTACCCCAATGTTCATCGCAGCGCTGTTCACAGTGGCCAAAACATGGAAACAACCAAAGTGCCCTGCGACAGACGACTGGATAAAGAAGCTGTGGTACATATACACAATGGAATATTACTCAGCTGTAAGAAAAGATGAAATACTGCCATTTGCGACAAAATGGATGGACCTGGAGATCATCATGCTTAGTGAAATAAGCCAGACAGATAAAACAAAGAACTGCATGATTTCACTCATATGCGGAATATAAAACTGAAAGCAAAGAAAAAAAAGAAATGAACAAACAAAGAACCCATGGACACAATCAATAGTTTAATGTTTATTTGGAGATGAGTGGGTTAGGGTGGGGAGAAAGGGGAGGGGGTGGGAGAGGAGGGGGCGAAGCTAAATATAAGGTGATGGAAAGAGAAGTCACATTAGGTGGTGAACTTATTATACATCAAGTTGACAATGCACTGTAGAATTGTATGCCTGAAACCTATGTAATCCTTGCTAACAGATGTCACCCCAATAAGTCTAACAATAAAAATGAATTAAAAAAATGCATTGTGCAAAATGCACTTTTTATAATTTGAAGATTGTTCACATAATATCTATATATTATATCAGTTGTAATACTTGGGGCTCATTTAAAGATTCCCGAGTTTTATTAAATAGACATTAGATAAATAAAATGTGAAGTTTGCCAAAAGCATATGTATGAGAACTCTTGTTGGCACTTCTGAAAATTATTTATAATTCTGTCAATAATTGTGGCAATGGTGATGGCCACAGATTGCATGAGTGTCTTACCTACTTGGGAGACGTGTTAGTTTCTCCTCCCTTGTTATTTAGGACTTGAAATATGTTGAGGTTTCCACCTTCTGCATTCTCCTTCTATCCATTGAAGAATTTCTATGCTAAGCAGCTTGTCTCACCCCTCAATCATTCTCACTAGACAACATACCAATGAAAGGCTATCTACTACATTTCAAATTTTTGAATGACTCTATAAATGTGTGTGCATGCGTGTGTGGATGCACACACATTTATACTTCCTACTCATCATTGCATTTGATATAACAAAAAGTTACTTTGGGCCATGGTGATTAAACTGACAGATACATTATGAGGGGCAAACACGGATCACTGGACTAGCAAAGAACTAAGCCTGCATTTTAAGTACTGATGTTAATTTCAATTGACCTGTTTCATCAGCATTGTTCCACACATCATCCTCAGTAGGAGTGTATATAATGAAATTAAATGCAGAATATAAAAATATGAGATGGATAGAATTTTTAAATCCTAGTGTTTAATATTATACAAATCTTCAAAAATATTACTTACTGGTAGGTAAAATCGTTCTGGTTTTGTGACTGAGAAACCAGGTATGTATTTCAAAAGACTCATGACAGAATTCATAAGAAAGATTCCTAGGTATGAAAAAGAAACTATTTCTTAGGAATTAGCTAAAATCTAAATTTTAAAAAATACTACTATATTGGATGATAGGATCATTGACAATAGCATTCCCCCTGAGGTCAGTTAGTACCCACAAATCACATTATGTGTCCAGCTTTCTAATAAGGTCCTTATGTTATAAGTGATGTTCAGGAGATAAGAAATAACAGTATTTGCTAGGTGGAAATGTGGAAGGTAAATTGTTCATATTTTGCCTTTACTAGCTAAAAGGCAACAGAACCTGGTTTCAGGTGATTTCTAAGGTCTCCTTTGTCTTACAACACTAACATGTTTTGTGCTTTTGGTTTTATTTATTTTTCTAAGTGTTCAGAAGGGTTAGGCCTAAATCTTTTATATTGTTAATTATTAGAGGAAATCACCTAAGTGTTGGCGTTAATGAGTGTTAGTTATTATAAGGATATTAGCTAATTTAACCATTTGAATGTACATTTCATACTGCTTTATGCCTAAACACTTCATTGGATTATTTAAAAACAGGCAATGTATAAAATACAATTCAATGATCAAAATCAGAAAATTAACATTAATACAGTATTAACATCTAATCTAAAATTTTAAATCAAGTATGTAAATATAACTAATGATGGAAAAGTTTGGAGACAGCCGTGGCATCGCATCCAGAGTAGTGTGTGTGCTTTTTTTAAAGATGCTGTTTTGCTAAATTATGTTTACTCAGACCGTTTCCAACAGATTGAAGTCTGCACCCTTGTTAGATTTTATAATCTTCGACTTCTCCCCATAAAGCATAGAAATGCTTAAAAATAGCTGTAACTTTTGCATGATTCCAGTTTGCATTTTTATGGTGAAATAAAATCCTTTTCCAATGGAAAAAAATAATATTTTCCTTTATAATTTTCCTTTATAGCAAAATTATTTTCCCTAATTTAATATCAGATTAGAATTAGATCAAGGTCACATGTTGCATTTAATTGTCACGTCTCTTTAATCTGTACCATTTTCTCAACATTTTGTGTGTACATGTGTGTGTGTTTCATAATATTCACATTTTTGAAGTGTACAGGTAATTTATTTTATAGAATGTTGCTCAGTTTGGCTTTATATAGTGTTTCTTCATAATTACATTCAGAATATGCATTTTTTGGCTGAAATATAATGGAAATAATGTGTACTTCTCTGGGCATTATATCAGAAGGCATGACATCTAGTTATACCATTATTAGTGGTATTAACTTTGGTCACATGGTACCTACCAGGTTTTCTCCATTATTAAGTGACTATTTTCCCTTTACAGCTAATATGTATCATGTGGAGCAATATTTTTGGATTATGTAAATTTCTCATTATCAATCAAACTTTCATCTACTAATTTTAGCATCTATTTATGACTTTTGCTTGAAACAGTTATTATAATGGTTGCCAATTAGTAATATTTTTAAATTTTATAATTTTTGCTTATTCTATTAAATGGCATTTTAACCTAAGGAAGAACTATCTTTTCCTTCATGCTATTTATATCAGTTTGGTCTTATAGATGCCTGTTTTATTCTATTTATTCATTGCAATCATTATTTATTTTGATGCTTAAAACAACCCAGATCTTGTCATTGAGAACACTTTCAAGCTGACTCCTGATGTCCTTCTAATATAGCCCTCTCAGTCTTTGAGAAAATGATTACTTTCTGGCATACCAAGATGTTCCAGCCTTTTAAAAATATACTAGCCCCAGCCATAGAATTAGGGTTTCCCCAAACAGTTCATTATTTCAAAACCAAGATTTGATCTTATGATGTCAGCTAATCTTTTACCAACCTTATGTGGATTCTGAGAATTCTGAGGTGTCAACCACAAACCGTGTATTTGCCTGCTTGCCAACTCTTCCATGGGCCTTCCCTTAGTGCATCCATGTATTTGTCTCTTCTTTAATTTCTTTCTTCAATGTCTTATAATTTTCTGATTGTGTTATAATTGTGAGAGTACAAGTCTTTTTTTCCTTAGTTAAATTTATTCCTATGTATTTTTTATATGATTGTAAATGGTATTTTATTAATTATTTTTATAGTTTGATACTTGTTTATTAAAAATACAACCAATTTATGAATATTAATTTGTATTCTGCTACTTAATTAAATTCATTTATCAGTTCTAACACTATTTGGGAGATTATTTAGATTCTTTATTTATAGTATCGTGTCACCTAAAAACATAGTCTCACTTTTCTCTTTCCTATTTGAATGACTTTCACTTCTTTTTCTTGTCTGATTACTGTAGCTAGCACTTCTAATACTATGTTGAATAAAAGTGGTAAAAGTGGGCATCCTTGTCTTGTTCCTGGTCTCAAGGAAAACACTTTTATCTTTTTACTTTTGAGTATGATGTTAGCTGTGAGTTTGCCATATATGGGCATTATTATGTTGAGATGTGTTTTCTCTATTCTCATTTCGCTGAGAGTTTTTGTCCAAAGAAATTTAAAACATTAAGTTGAAAAGATACATGTGTCCCTATGTTTATTACAGCATTATTCACAATAGCTAAGATACAAAAGCACCTAAATGCCTATGAATAGGTGATTGAATAATGACGATGTGGTACATACATGATGGCTAGATACTTTCCAGACAGCCTTTGAATACTATGTCATATTACTTGGCCATAAAAAATAATGCAATCTTTGAAACATAAAAACTTAAATTGGATATGATCTTACTTACATGTGGAATCTAAAACACAAAATAAATGAACAAATAAAACAGAAACAGATTCATAGACAGAGAGAGTGAACTAATGTTTGCCAGATGGGAGGGAGAGTTAAAGGGTGGGGTGAAAAGGTGAAGGGATTAAGAAGTACAAATTGGTAATTAAAAAATAGTCATGGGGATGTAAAGTACAGCATAGGAAATAAAGTCAATAATATTATAATAACTATGTATAGTGCCAGGTGGGTACTAGACTAATTGGGGGATCATTTCATACCTTATATAAATGTCTTATCACTATGCTGTGTACCTGAAAAAATATAAAATAATATCAAATATTAACTGTAATTGAGACATTTTAAAGATTGAAAAAATAAAAAGAGCTTGAGAGGGATTATTCTTGAGGTTTTGCCCAAGTATGATGCAGCCATCCTCTGAAAATAGGGTGCAGGATGGAAACAGAAGAGAGAGTGTACACCATGAAAGCTGTGAGAAATCCACACAAGGCCATCAGTGATTTCACCTACAAAATGATAGGGTGAGCAAGAGAACTGAAAGAAATTATTCTGTGGACTCTTTGCAGCAAACCAAGAAATCTATGAAATATACCACCTATATAATTTAGATCATTACAGGATACGACAGCTGCCTCCAAATACACAGGGTAGCAGGGCAGAGATATCTCCACACTGGCAGAAAGCTGAGGGAAGGACTGGAGAGCAAACAAGAAAAAAAAATACAGCATTTCCACTCACCCTAAAATATGGCAATAGGAGTGAAAAATCGTAGAAAGAGAGACGGGGCAGAAAAAATATTTGTAAAAATAATGGCCAAGAACTTATTAAATCTGATAAAAATTTTAACTTTCCAATTGTGGGGAAAATGAAGTAACTCAGGCTCTCTCACCATGCTTCCTCCAGAGCAACGCCCATCTGTTAGGTAACCACGACATGCATTCCCAGGTGGCAGCCATTTTGTTGCATATGCACCTTGTGAGCTCACTTCATGGCTACCTGCCACTTTTGTTCTGCCTATATAAGTGGATGGGACTCTCTGAGAGGGAGCTATGAGCTACCGGAAAATCCTAGGCCCCGTGTTTGTTGCTTCTCCGTTTCTGGAATAAAGGCTATGTTTCATTGCCTGAGTCTCCTTGATTTGTCTTCAGTCTTCCTGGATCCAGTGCAAACCTCTCTGGCCTTGGTAATTTGCAATACACCTGGTATCATGAACAGGATCCACAGCAGTGTGTATTGAGCCTATGACAATCCTGAAGGGTGGGATTGAGGGCTCACCTGCCACGAGTATATGGTACGCTGTGGCACATATCCTCTCTACTTGAGCACCTCCTCAGGGGTGGCCTGAGTTAGATGGGAAGCTCATTTGTGTGGAGAAGGCTCTACAGGTGCTAGGAGAGATCTTTAACAAGGTGAGCAGTTGCATGGCAGCTGGGGCTGTGGAATGACTCTTTCTTTACAGCCTTGTGGGCAGAGATGCAGGTGACTCCATGGAAGTCGTGTGAGTCCAGGCACTCCAAACTGAGCTGGACCTGATGAAAATGCAGGTGCAGGCTATGGAGACCAGGCAGCTGCTGGAGGAAGAACACAGTGCTTGCGGTTGTGGTGAGAGATGAAGTTCCCCATTGTCATGTCAGACTCCTCAGGGAAAGAGGAGGAAACACCCCTGTTGTTATGACAGACTCCTTGGTGGAGGAGGGGGACCCAGAGCTGCAATTTCACTTCCTCTTCCCTGTTTGGACCACTTGTGGTGATCCTGGAGCCTTATATGGTCTGCCCCATGAGTTGGGGGAGGCCAAGGTGAGGCATAAGCAGATCAGCCATATGACGGTAGCCAAGAGAACAAAGTCCTTAGGGTGACACAAACCCTAATGTGGGTAGATCTGATATCTGCCAGGGTTGAGAGGGCCATGGGACCTGAAACCCTAGCAGTCAATGATGGTTGTAGGGGGCAAAGGAGCACTAATAGTCCATGATAGGGAGTGGGCTAAGGAGCCCTAGTAGTCATTGGTGGCTATGGGGGGGGCGCGAAATATTCAAATAGCCCTAGTGGATATGGACACTCAATGTTCTGTTTTGTATGGCAATCAGAAAAGATCTCTGGAGCCCCAGTAGTCATTGACAATTACAGGGGGCAAAGCATTCAAGTGAAACCCATAGACATCACATTGGAGATAGGCCGTCTGCCACCACAGACATATGGTTTATGTGTCCCCTATCCCTGAGTATACCTTAGGGGTGGACATTTTGCAAGGGTTGTGGTTGAACACCACGGAAGGAGAGTTTTGCTTCTGAGTGTGGGTGGTAAAGGCAGTAGTGCAGGGACATGCTGTACATGCACCTTTGCAGCTGCCCCCTCCCTGATGTATTTTACACATAAAGCAGTGAAAGTTGCCAGGGACCATGATGAAATAACTGAGATGATACAGGAATGGAAAAAGTGGGGATAGGACGCCCCACTCACCATCCATGTAACTCCCCAGTGTGGCCAGTAAAGAAGCCAGATGGCACCTGGAGAATGATGCTTGACTGATGGCAATTAAGGTAGTGCTTCTTTGCATGCAGTGGTCCCCTCCATGGCAGACCTTATGGATCTTGTGAGTCAGAGTTGGGAAACTATCATTCCATTGTTGATGTGCTAATGGCTTTTCCTCCATCGACATAGCCTCAGAAGCCAAGATCAATTGGCATTCACGTGGGAAAGCTGGCAATGTACTTTTACAGTTTTCCCTGGGGTTACTTGTATACCCCCATACTGTGCCATGGTCTGGTGGCAGCAATCTTGGCACAATGGCCCTGGCCTGAAAATGTATGGCTGTACCATTACCTTGATGATATCATGTTAGCTAGTGACTCTTGCAGATCTAGAAGGTGCTGTTTTTGCTCTCCTAACCCACCTGAATACATGTGGTTGGGTACTCAACAACCAGAAGCTGCAAGTGCTTGGCTTGTGTGTCAGTTTCTTGGGGGTTGTTTGATTGGGTAAGACAAAGGTTATTTCCATGCAGTTATAGATAAGATTCAGGCCTATCTTGTGCCTATTACTGTTAAGCAATTGCAAACTTTCCTTGGACTCCTGGGATATTAAAGAATATGTGTGCCCCATTTAGCCCAACTGCTATGGCCCTTGTATTCCTTGGTTAGTAAAGGGGCTTGTTGGTAATGGACAGAGGGGGCCCAAGCAGCCTTTGATTCCTTCAAGCGCACCATTAAAGTGGCTCAAGCTCTGGATGTGTTTGACCCTGCCTGGTCTTGTGAGCTGGATGTACATGTCAGTACAGAGGGCTGTGGCTGGGGCATTCTGAGTGTTGCAGCAGCTTCTGGTCCCAATTGTGAACGGGGGTTAAGATCCATTACTCTTTGGTGGAAAAACAATTGGCATCTGTGAAAGCTGCCCTTTAGGCAACTGAAAGCATTACGGCTACTGCCCCAGTAGCCATACATTCTGTATCAGAGTAGATCCATGATTGGGCCATAGAACCATACAGTGGTACTGCCCAAGTGCCTACATTCGCAAAACGGAGGGGAGCATATCTGCAGCAGTTCGGTTTTCCGAGCAATAGTCCCTTGAGAGCTGAGTTCCAAGAAGTCCTTGGGCCTGTAACCTATGTGGCTGTGGAAAAGCCAACCTCCCAACACTTGGAAAGTGTGCTGGAGGCCAGCCCCTTCAAGGAATGTTAGTCAGACATTAAAAGCCTTAGCCGCAGACTGTCAAAGCATTGAGCTTCTGATGGGAGGGTCCTCTCTAAGAATTGTGGGCTTCTCTCACTAATGAATGGTGCATTGCCCTGAATACCCTTTTCACCATCCTTTGTGCTATATTATAGTTTATTGTTGTAGTCCGTATTGTTGCTGTGGTATTTGGATGCAATGTAATATATGCCTCACACAGGGACCACTGTGGAAGATGTCTGTCCCATAAGTTATGAAACCCTGAAAGGGTGGAGTGTGAGTCAAATGGAGTAACTCAGGCTCTCTCACCATGCTTCCACCGGAAGGGCGTGCACCTGTTATGTAACCTGACTTACACTTTCCCAGGTGGCAGCCATTTTGTTGTTTACGTGCATTATGAGCTCGCTTCTTGGCTGCCTGCCACTTTTGTTTTCCTGTGCTTATAAGGAGACTCCCCAGGAGGGAGCTGTGAGCTATTGGGAGCTCCCAGATACCATGTTTATTACTGCTCTACTTCTGGAATAAAGGCTGTCTTTAAGTTGCCTACAGCTCCTTGATTTTTCTTTAGTCTGCCTGGATCCAGTATGAACCTCCATGGCCTCAGTCTTTGGCAATACACCAACTCAAGAAGATCATCAAACTCTAGGAAGAAGAGGTGAAAAGAAAACATTTATTAGAAAATAATGAAATGAATTATTAAAAGTGCCAATAAAAATTAAAACAACAGTAACAAAAAGTTAAAGTAGAATTTTATATCCAGTGAAAATGCCCTTCAAATTAAAGCTAATTTCAAACAGAAAAAAAGCAAACAGATAAATTCTTTCCACTTTGTATTTATTTCTACTCCCCCTGCCTGATTTAGTTATATTTATGTTTTTGTATATTAATGGCCTCCAATTTCCCATACCTCCCAATATTTATGCTCTTATGCAGTCTCATCCTACATTTACTTGGCATGGGCATGTGGCTCTCCTGACCAATTAACAAGCAAGTCATAAGCAGAATCTTGATAGGAACTTGCACAAAGAAGCTCATCCTATTAGAATGTTTCTTCATGGAGTACAGTTCCTTGTTATAATGAGGTCTGGTTACTGAATGGTTATATTGAGGCATATGCTAAATGATGAGAGCTCACCTTGGGCATTCAAGCTATAGCTAAATTTACAGCTGAATTCAGTCATTTTAGTGGTCCAAACCAATATCACAGGGAACTTAAGAACTGCCTAGTTGAACACTCCAAATTCAGGCTGCAAAAAATCAGTCATTACTGTTTTAAGCTACTAATCATTTTTTTCTGAAATACACACACACACACACACACACACATATATATATATAAATTTAATTATATGTCATAATTCTTATTATGAAATAATATACGTAATTTAAGGTAGACTGTGCTAACATTAAGGTGAACATTTTAATTATATATAACTTTTAAAACTACAAAAAATTGTAACCACCCCCCCAAAAAAATAACAGAGGAGATATAATGGAATCCTGAAAAATTCCCAATTAATTAAAAATAATAATAATAAAGACATGGGAGGATGAATAAAGAATAAATGGGACAAAGAGGAAAATAAATATCCAAGATGATAGATTTGAACAAAAATTTCAGTTATTACAACAACAATAAAAAGGTGGAACATTAAATTTGAGGTAAAGAATATAAGATTGGATAAAACAGAAAGACCCATTTAGATTTTGATTATAAGAAATATATATGGTTGGCAATAAAAAATACATTATTTAAACATGTTAGATAGAGATAATGCAGTAATTAGTTGGAAATTTGTAGTCTAAAATGTTTATAAGAAAAGACAGGCCAACAAAATAAGCTAAACATCTAATTTAAGAAGTTTAGAAAAGGAAAAATAGTAAATTCAGAGAGTGTAGAATGCAATAAAGAGGAAAACAAATAACACAAAAATATAGTAGAGAGAATCCAATATGTGGTTCTTTGAACAACTAAAAACATACACAAATCTCTGGAAGACTGACTCAGAAGAGATATAGAGAAAAATAAGCAACATTAGAATGAAAAAGGGATATACTAAGAAAAAGGAAACAAATTTTAAAAAATGAAATACTGTGAACTTTTGGCAACTTCTTTCACAAGTTATGTAAAATCAAAAATTTAAAAACATAAATTACTAAATTGAATATAAAACATACATAAAACCTTAGTGGACTTGTAACCATTAAACAAATGAAAATCTAACCTCAAAATTAAACCTACCTGAGGGATGTAAACTTAGAATTGTAACTAATATGGTGTGATATTGAAACAAAAATAGAGACGGACACCTATGAAACAAAACTTCCTTCGTAACAGTATTGCAGAAAAGTAGACGAAGTGACCGAGGGCCATGTGGTGAGGTTGACCAGCCTACATGGTGGAAAGACCCACACTTTGAATCAGCCAAGATGGTTTGGAGCCCTGAGCAAGCATGGACAAGCCCAGATTCATGTTTTTCAGTTTTTTCAGTTACAAAATGGGAGAATAAACCCCCCTGTACAGTCCTTTTGCTTATGTTGAGTGAAATGGTTTGAGAATGAATTAAGTACTTACTACAGTCCAAAGTAAGTACTATTCTGTTCTTTAACTGGGATAATTACACATGAAAAGGAGGATGCTAGATTTTAAAAAATGTATGTTGAAAAAAAGGGGGGACAATTCACATCTATGACTTTTTTTCTTTTCTGTGTATTATTTTCCTTACGTTTTCGAAGTTACACTGATTTTAAAACTAAAAATTAGCAAAGTAAAATCTAGAGTTGTTCTTTAAGAATATAGTATTCTGTGTCCTTTTTCTTTTTTCATTTCTTCCTCCCTTTCACCCTTCATTTCTTCTACATTTTTTTTCTTTCAAAAAGAGTGATTGCTATAATTTTCATTAAAACCATGCAGCAAGTCATGTTATGAAAGCGTGCCTTAAGCAAGGGACATAGGGACTTTCAGAAGTCTCATAGGCATAGTACAATCCAGGAAGCTGCTTTATTGCTGATTTCTTTGCTTGTTAAAATATTCCCAGTCCATAGTTGGGATAATGACTTGCAATGACTATTTTAATTAACTTTTTTTGGTTTGGATTTTTAAAAATTATGTCTTTTGTTTTAAAAGCCCCAGGACATTAACAGTTTTTTAAAAGCATTAATTAAATATTCTAAACAACTAACAATAACATTCGTAAAATAAAGAAGAAAAAACTGAGCTTTGAGGAAAACCCTATACTCAGTAGACAAACTATTTTGTGCATGAACATCAAGATAAAAAATTGTCAGCTTGCTTGAAATTCAATATTGGACACCTACAACTGTTTCACACAGGTCTGTGGAATGATGCTAGATTTCTAAGCTATTCAGCAATTCTGAGGTCCTAAGAATGCCAACTATTCACATGCCACTATTTTGACAGAATTAGAGAGACCCTAAATTAACCTTATAAAGATATTCCTGTTTCTTCATGGCAGGGATAGATTTGACATCTATCTGTGAGTGTTACAGCTTTGTGAACTTTAACAAGTTGAAGCAAGAATTTTCAGAATACATCCAAATTATATACAGTAATATTTGCTTTTATGAATAGGAGGTATGACATTTCTGTCAGGCAGTTTAATATGCCATGGTGAGATTAATGAGGTAATATCTACTAAGTATATTATTATTATTTTGTTCCTCTTCGGGTTTACCAAATAAAATAATGACTCAGCGACATATTGTGACAATATTTTTTCACATTTATTCACCTTCTCATTTTCATTCCTGCTAATTTTCTCTTCATTCCTGACTCCCACCTAATACACAAAAAATGAAGAAAAAGAAAAATGGAGGGGAGAATTAGCATGTATTTTATATTTATTATATGGAAGGAACTATGCTCCTTTCACCTTTGTTGTCTTATTCCATCCTTAAACAACCCTATGAGATAGTTCATATATTCTTTTTATTACCAATGAAACAAATAAGACTCTCAGGGATTAATTATGTCATTCTCCAGTGCCACACAGCTAATAACCAGTGCAGTGAGAATTTGAGTCCCAGATTGTGAGATCGCAAAGCCTAAATAAAATATTTATTACACGTTCATTTGACACTTCCTGTTTGTTGTGTAATATCACACAATGTATCAAACATTTAAATCTTATGGATCCTACTTTCTGATTTTAAACATCAGAAAACTTTAAGCAAAAAACAATAACTTGCATTTTCTAGACAGCAGGCTAGGTTTACTTTCTAACAGTAAACATTTTGAGATGAGTAACATCTTCTTTTTAAAAATGAGAATAAAGAGGTACAAAATAAGCACCTACACAGGTAGTATATATTATAGTCAGACTTGATCTTTTAACTGTCATTTAATGCTCTTCCTCTATGAGAGAAGGAGAGGGCAGAGAGATAGTTTAAGCAGTAACCAAGGTCTTTGATTTACAGTTCACTCACATTATTTTAATTATCAGCCTTCTGATAAGATATATACTATCATGGCATCCAGGTGAGGTGGCTCAGAGTTACTGAACTGTAAGCCACACACTGAGCATCAGAATGCAAGGTTTGGCTTCTATAATTAAGCTCATGTTTGAAGCTAAAAGAGCATTGCAAATTCAAGTAGGCCTAGCTAAAGGCAAAAGGATGCATGAAAATTAACTCTATAAAAACTGACTTGATGCCAGAAACAGAGTTAATATTTTAGATTGTAAAATTATTACCAGGACATTATTACCCCACCATATTATCAAGCAAGTGGAAGCAGGTTCAGCCATTTCAATAATAAAAAGGGGTTTTTTAAAAAATGTGTTTAAGTTATTTTCAATAAAACTAATTCTTTGCACATTATAAATATAAAAAGGATCATAATTTACCCAATAACCCCAATAGCTCATAACTATTAATATTTTGGTAATTTTTCCCTCTTGTTTTCTATGTGCAATTTATAGTGGTGAAATTATACTGAATGTGTACAGTTCTAACAAATGGATTTACCTTATTATTATTTATATTTTGCTTCATAACAAACTATCTCAAAACCTAGTGGTATTAAACAATAAAAATTTGTTTTCTCAAAATCTCTGGGGGTCAGGCACCCTTTGTTTAGCTGGGTGGTTCTTGCTCTGAAGTCTCTCGGAAAGTTGCAGTCAAGATGTTGGCTGGGACTGCAGTTGTTTGACAACTTCAGTGAGGCTATAGGATGAACTTCAAAGACCACCCATTGACAGCTATAGTCCTGAAGCCTCAGTTGCTCCCTGACTGTTGGTGAGAGGTCTCAGTTCCTTCCTGTGAGGAACTTTCTGAAGGGTTGCTAACGTATCCTCATGGCATGTCAGTTGGCTTCCCCCAGAATAAGCAGAGTGCGAGAAGTCACAATGTTTTTCATCACCTAGCCTCAGAAGTCACATTCCATCATTTCTGCACTGTTTTTGGTTATGTAGGTCAGCTCTATTAGACATGGGAGGGGCCTACACAAAGTGTGAATACCAACATAGCAGAGATCATTGTGGCCCAACTTTAAGGCTAGCTGTGGAAGCTATCATTAACAATTTTTAAAATACTTAAATATGATGGTATAAAATTTTTTTCTTGTCTTACAGGAACTGGTTTCTCAAGCCTACACCTATAGACAAAAGTGGGTGAATACATGCCATTTTAAGTTCAAGGAACAACCAGACCCTGATAAGGACTCCCATGAGTCCTCTGAAAATTGTTATTTCTCACAAAAGTTTCCACTGCCTACTATACCCCTCTTCCATTATTTCTCAGGACCACTGCATTACCCCACAGATGACTGTCCCCAAGGGACCAGAAAAATGGAGATAGGATGAGATCCTTATACTCAGGACCTATTGGGGCTCAGCTTATCCCTTAGGAAACAACAAAGAGAAAAAGGAAAGAGACTTCACCTGATGTTTCTCTTTTTCCCATTGTTACTTTCACAAAACAAGAGAAATAAATTCAAGAGAAGGAAGGGTATATGTGTGAAAGTAAATCAACATCTCTATGTGAGTGACTTTTGGAAATGTTCAGTGAAATCTCAAATGATATCCAAACATTTTCTAACAAGATGCATTGGCACTTATTCTAGGAAAGAAGAACACATCCCTCATTCTCTTGATTTAGAATTCTCAATAGGACATCTCAGACTGTGAGGTTATGGCAAGAGAAACAGAGAGAATGTATACATATGGCAATAAGGAAATATTTTCCCCTTACATCCATTCCCCAATATTTTCTTTGCAGCAAATCACTTGGCAACTCTCTGAACATCACACAAAAAAACAGACATCATGGTATCTGTTGCAAATATATTAGCTTTGATTTGTTTTGTAGCCTTTTATTGATCAAAGAATCATAGAAATTTAGGTTTACTTTTGCAGAGGGCTAAAGGAGTATTGGAGTTAAGATCCCTTAGGAAATAAAATGCATTGCTAACTATAACTATCTCAAGTCAAAGCTATGGACTCATTAAATGTATCTAGTTGGAGGTAAGGTTTAGCAAGAGGCAGTATAAGAATGTAATCCTGAATCTTAGAGTCAGAGCCTCAGTATTTAAACCTTTTCAATTCTTGAAACAAGATGTTTGATAATAACTTGATTGGTTCATGCTTCAAAACTAGATTCTTCTTGTTATCAGAATGGTAATACGCATATGTCAGACTTTCAATAGGGCTCCAGAAATGACTCACTCCAGAAACCCAGGAGAGTTTAATGAACATAAAGCAAATAGGAAAGTAAAGGCAATTTATAAAATATTGAGATCAATTTTTTCTTTATTTCATTAAATTTTTTACCTCTGATTTTAGTTTTTTGCAGTTTTTCTACATTAAAATGTAAAATGATATTTTCCTGAGGCAGATAAAGCATAATAACAATTGCAATCACTAATACAATGCCGACTTATGCTAGGCACTGTTCTAATTGCATTATGTATTATTATCTTTTTTAGTCCCCTCAAAGCCCCATGAATTTTAACCTATTTAATAGATAAAGTGGCTGAGCCAGAGAGTGAGGAAGTAAGTAGCCCAAGGTCACAGAGCTGCTAGCAGTGGAGCTAGGGTTCAAAAGATGGGAGAGTATGGGCCGGAGTACACATTCTTAAGCACCCGCTTTCGGGTTCCTCCCAATTGCAGCAAAAGTGAGACATAGCGAACGTGTAGCATTCTTGGGACCTAATTCATGTAATGACTGGCAAAATGTTCACAGTGGCTGAACATTAAATACCTTACTCTGCCACATTTAGAATATGTAGAAACACTTTGGACAAAAATGAAGCATTTAGTGATGTATAGGTGCATAATGTCTTTGTCTTAGGGACCAATATCTGCAATGTAGGTACTCTTTGCTGACCCCTCGACTAACCTTTCTACTTTATACACAGGGTTTGCTCTAGAGTGAAAGAATTCGTGAAGCAAAAAATAGTTCACATTTTCTGTTGCATCCATTGCACAAAGTCACTAATGTGATAAATGCTGTTTTGTTTTTGTCAGAGCAGCCTAAGGAAATTTCAGTACTAAACAGTACTTGGATTTGTCTCTCCTCAGACTCTGAGTTTACAATTGAGGACAAATATACAAATCATTACATTTAAGAGAAGACAGATCTCTTATCACTATCAGAAAAAAAAAAGGAAACTAAAAGCTTATAGAAATGCTAATGATCATATCTTTTCCAAATGCCCTGGTTTAGTACAAAGTTTCTTTCTGATAACACCACATCATGCTATCCTCCCCCTAGCCTGCTAATCTCCATTTCTCAGTGTGAACTTGGAGCAAATAACATAAATCTATAAAAAGATATTCTGAATTCTCTTCCAAATATAATGCTCAGATAATAATGCAATTGTTGGGCAAAGTTGCATGCTTTACTCATTAGCAGTGAGCACAGAGGTGAATGTATCAGCTCTTCCCTCACTCCCATTACTGCTCCCCAGCAGCAGTGCCTGTGAGCCTGCTGAGCTTGGGCCGCAGACTAGAGGCCACTCTCTATGAATCTCCATCAATTTGCAACCTTTGCTTACATTAGACTTTTTTTGCAGGCATTCCTTAAATATCAGCCAGGGAGAATTGGTTTTTCTAATTGTGTGGCTGTTGCCACCCCTTAGTTATAAACCTGAGGTTGCTTAAGTAAATAAATAGGGTCTTGTGCACTGAGGCTACCATATCCATTGAGAAAAAATCTACAGCCTCATCATTTACATACAGACTAGGTCTACATGTTATTTGAGGAATATCCATTGACTAAAGCCGAAAAAAATAACTTTCATTGATCAAAGTTGAAAAACATAGCGCAAAGTCATCAAAGGCACATTATTAACTCTGAAGCAAGGGAAAGCCAAGAGATAATTTTTTATTGATTCTTAGCAATAAGTCTTTCCCCCAGATAACAGGTATTGTCTTGTTCCATGAGAAAGAGAAATTTGCCAGTCCATAATTAGTCTGTTTTTTAGCATAACCTCCCATAAGTGACATCAAAAACCAAAATGACCTCATTTATTTTTAAGCCAGGCAATAAAATGAAGTACCTGTTTACGGAAAAATGAAGAATTCCTATTCGAGGATGTTTGATCAATTTTTATGCAGGAATTAAATCTGTCAACTACACTTTAAAAGGTTTGAAAATATAATGGCAGAATAATAAGTAAGTAACACATTTTGTGATATTTATTGCAAAATTGAGTACAGAGCTCCATTATATTTGAACTTTATATTTTTGCTTCTGTTAAATTTTTTATTAAAAAAGAACTTACTGCAAAACAATATAGCAATTGAGAAATACTCTATGTGGTTTTATTGTTCTAAAAGACCATTTGTGAACTTAATATATAAGCATTTTCACATGAATTATGATTCTCATTTTTGTGGAATCTTTCTTTTTTTCCTGTCCTCTTTCTAAAAAACCAGAAAAACAGTATGGATCAGAAAAAAGCTATTGACTTTTTCTAGTTAAAACAGTTTTCAATGAAATGTCATTGAACATTTAAATTTCCAAGTTTTAAGGCAAATGCAACAAGCTACTAAAATAAAACCTAATAGAATCATGGTTTCTGTAACTGGAATTTGTTTGTTAGAATATAAATTATGTTTTATATAGTCAACATTTGGGACTCTGTACGCTGTCAGATTCCTCCTGTCCTTTCTTGTTCTGTTTGTGCTGCTGGATCATGTTTTCCCTATTTTTCTGTTCTTTTCTGATTTCTTAAAGACTTTCTTCACTTTCTTTCTCGAGCAGCACAAAGCAGAGCTTGTTTGCTTGCTCTGTGATTGACCCAGTTTTATACATTGGGTAGGAATCTGTGGACATTAAAACCAGAGGTTGCAGAGACCTGGTTTTTTAACTTGAACACTGTATTGTAACCTTCATGGGTTCATCATGAAGTCAGTTGACCTTAGTTGATATGTTTACTTGGACATAGGACTCGACAATATAACAAAACAAAATAGCATGCTACAACTTGCATTTAGCAGATATGTTTTTTGAAGTAGGTTAGAGGATTTTCAGCAAGAAATACGATATAAAGTCTCTAACTCACTGTTCAGGCATGAGGTAGTACTGACTGGCTGGTGTTCAGTCCATTAAGTGGAAGAACAGCTGCATAATGGCCCTAATGATCTCTGACCCTTGGTATTCACACCCTTGTCTAGTTCCCTTCCATATCTCACCAAGGTTGATCAGTGTGCCCTAATACATGCGGAAGTGATGATGTGTCACGTCTGAGATTAGGTTATAAAAAAACACACCATCTATCTCAAATTATTTCCTTTGGGGAAAGCCAGCTGCCATGTGATGAATAGCCTTATGCGAGGCCCACCTGGTGAGGAACTGAGGCCAACAGCCAACAGCCACGTCAGTGAATTTGGAAGCAGGTCCTCTAGATCAAGCAAATCTCAGAGGACTGCATTTACAGCTGACATCTTGACAGCAACTTCATGACAGACTCACTGTCAGATCCACATGATTTATGTATCCCTGGACTCCTGACCCAAAGAAACTATATGAGATAATACGTGTTTATTATTTTAAGATGCTGGATTTTGAGATAATTTGTTACACAGCAATAGGTAGCCAATACAAGGACTGTTGCTAGGAGTATGGGAAAAGGCTTGTTCCTTGGTTATAGGAGTTGGTAGCTTCATATCCCATGGTGGAACCAACATATGCCAGTAGATAATTAGTCTCTGTGAACATATTAACTCATTTAGATGAATTCAAAACAGTTTAATGGGGGAGGTTTATATTCCTATGTTTACACAGAAAGAAAGTGAGTTTCAAATCACCAGTAACTTTGAAGACAGAGATATCAAGTGGCAGAGCCATTAATTCAACCTTAGCTGTTTAAAGATCATATTCTTAAAGTGGCATTGTTTGTAGCTTGTGATAATTGCTAGCATTCACTGAGCCACATTATGTGCCCACTACTATGCTGCCTCTGTCTTTCTTTCTCTAATAAAAAAAATAATAAAGAAATAGAATAAAAGACTTTCTTCTAATCTTAAACCCCCCTGCAAGTTAGGCATTACTTGTATAAATTAATAAGTAAATGGAAAGGGCCTTTTTACAGTAAGTATTAACATGAGAATATAATAATTTTAAGAATTCATCTCATTTTTCAGACTCTCCCTTAAGAATACCTTGCAGCTACACACTTGTTTTGTTATTTTTGCAAATTAAAAACTCTCATGCTGCTGTTAACAGGTTTATCAGAAGGATTATTTTCTTTTCTAAATCATTCACTTTGCTCCTCCTTTCCATTAATTTGGATAATGAAACACTATCTGTTTGCCCTTTTTGTAAACATAAATTTGAGAGAAGAAGAAAACAAACTTTTAGATGTATCTGAGAACATTTAGATTGAAAACTCTAAAGAAGCCATGCCCTAGCATCAAAGTTATCAGGGGGATGTTCTTAACACCAGGAAATTGATTATCAGTATTGAAATACACTATGAAAATAAAAGAAAGACTTACACATGGGTACAAGTAAGAATACTACTGACCCTTTATTTTATAACATACTTGCTATCGAGGTGTGAATTTTTTAGCTCTGCAATTTAGGAAAGACACAGGGCATTTTATAAGGAAGGCTATTTTAATTGATAAAGATTAAGCATGTCTTCTATTCCAGCAAATTCTTCTGAAAACTCCACCTCTATTGAAAACACGTATTTGTTAAGGACCTATAAATGTTCACATTAAATGAGATGTGAAGTGAAAAATAACCCCTTGTATTAACTTTATAAGGGGTTGCTTCAGATTCCTATTAGTGTGGAGATATCTCTTGGCAATGCAACAGATAGACACACACACACATTTCTAATTCCTCTTCCTTTTTCCTCTTTTAGCTTTAGAAGTAGTTGGCTCTGTTCCCCCAAAATACACAATGAAAAGACTCTCAAAAATTGTCAACACCTGGAACATATTTTCCCTTGTCTGTGGTCAAATATGTATCTTTACTCTGAATGGGGAAGTAGATCAGACCCCTATCATGCCAGACTTGAACGTTTTCTTGGTATTAACCTAATTTACTTAATTTCAGTGTCTAAGGATTAGATACTTTGAGTATCAAGATCTTTTTCTCTTCTAAAGTAAAAGCAACCTTCTGTCTTCAAATTTTGATTCCTTGCTGCAGTGGATCCATGAAACCTTAAGCTTTAATAACGTCAGAGGCACATGAGATGGAAGCGAAAGTAAATGATCTGAGTAAGAGTATCAGTAACATTCCCATATTCTGGGTTCTATATAATCAATGTTAACTCTGATTTATGGTTCAACTTAATTTCCCAAGTTGTTAAAACATTCTTGATTGCTGTCAAATGAGTCTTTACTCTCGATTCTGGTCCAAACTCATCCAAAGAATGTGTTTTGATGAGTCAATACTTGTTTACAGTTTGATTAACCATTAGTTCCATGGAAGATACCAAAATATAAAGTTGTCTGAAAACTTAATAAACACCCTGGATATCTCAGGTTAACATGCTTTGGCCGTTTTTGGGAAAGAAAACCCACTGTAATTTAGGAAATGAAATATTAGTCCAAGAAGTGGTAGGACTGTGAGGTAACTTATCAAATATAACTTCTGGTGACACTCTCAGAGACGGATGGACATAATTACAGTGGCCATGGATGGTAATGCTGTCATAGAGTTATTATTAATGAGTCAGGTATAAGTGAACCTTTGGTTTCTAAGCTTTCCTGCAATTTTTTTATGATGCTGCATACTCTTCTACCAAGTGAGAATTGCTCACATTTTAAATAGCCCTGATAACTGCTGTGATAGAAGTCTCAACCCAAAAGTAATCATTGAAAAGTTTCAAAACTCTTCATGAGTTCTTTATGTATTTTTCATATTAATTCCTTATCAGAGGTGCTGTTTCCAAATATCTTCTCCCATTCAGTTAGTTGTCTTTTTTTTTTGTTTTGCTGGGCAGAAGTTTTTAATATAGTTCCATTAATGTATTTTTGCTTTTACTTTCCTTGTCTTTGAGGTTAAGTTCATAAAATCCTTTCTAAGATTAAGGTCCATATATTTGGTACCTATGTTTTCTTCTATGCATTTTATTGTTTCAGTCTTTGATTCATTTTGAGTTAATTTTTGTGTATAGTGACAAAATAGGGGTTAATATTAAAAATTTATAAAAAACTCATACAGTGCAACCAAACAAAAAAACAACAGAATTAAAAACAATTCAATTATAAACTGGTCAGGAGACCTGAACAGACACTTCTCCTAAAAAGATAATACAAATGGCAAACAAATATATAAAAATATGCTCAACTGTACTAGCTATTAGAGAAATGCAAATCAAAACCACAATGAGCTACCACCTCACACCTGTTAGAAAGACTATTATCAACAAGAGAAGGAATAACAAGTGGAGAGGATGTGGAGAAAAAGGGACTCTAGCATACTGCTGGTGGGAATGCAAATTGGAGCAGTCACATAGAAATCAGTATGGAGGTTTCTCAAAAAATTAAGAATAGAGTTACCATATGACCCAGCAATCCCTCTTCTGGGTTTCTACCCCCAAAACATGAACACATTTAATCATAAAGATATATGTACCTTTATGTTCATTGCAGCATTATTTATAATTGCCAAGACATAGAAAAAACTGAAGTGTTCTTTGATAGATGACTGGATAAAGAAGATGTGGTACACATACACAGTCAAATACTACTCAGCCATAAGAAAAGATAAATTACTGCCTTGTGCAACAACATAGATGGATCTTGAGAATACCATGCTAAGCAAAATAAGTCAGATGTAAAAAGTTAAGAACCATATCATTTCACTCATATGTGGGATATAAAACTGAAAGCAACAAATGAACAAAACAAACAAACAAACAAAACTCATAGACACAAACAACAGCATGGTGGTTAACAGAGGGAAAGGGGATGAGAGAAGGTAGGAGACAGTAAAGAGAGTCAAATATATGGTGACAGAAGGAGACTTGATTCCAGGTGGTAAAGACACAATGCAATGTACAGATGATATATTATCAAATTTTACACTTGAACCTTATATACTTTTATTAACCAATGTCACTCTAGCAAATTTAATAAAATTATATTAAAAAATTTATGCAGAAGTCTTATTACTAGCCTGTGCCCTCATCTTACAAACTAGATAAACACTCTCTTAAATCAACCAGACAGCTGTGATAGGATTTGGAATTAGTATTATTTATTTTGAAACCTAACAACATTTTGAAACATAGAATTTGTCCAATTCTATCAAATGTTGACAGTTTTTCACACTCTTCTACTCCCTTTTCATCATATTATTTCTGTGCATGTCTTGAATCCACTCCAATAGATTTTGAGTTTCTTTATATGTTAGTCCTCCTTATATCTTCCATTGTAACCAGCAGAGCACTTGATGCTGAAAATATGATAGAGTCCAAAATATGATAATTGGTTTAATCAGCTTTATAATTGTAAAATGGGAGTCATATTTCTATTTGTGCTGCAGCAGTGTAAGCATTACATGCTTTTTGTCAAAATGAAAAGCTAAAATTCAAAGAAACCCACAGAAGTCCAACATTTTAGTCATGTTTAGTTTAAATATACTATTTATAAATAACGATGATGATAGATAAATAAATCGATAGACCAATAATATTTGTATAGTACTTACTATATGCCAAGTACTGTTGTAAGTTCTTTAAAAAGGAATTCTTATGGCATACTATGAAGAAGATATTTTGATAGTATTCATTTAACAAATGAAGACATTGAAGCACAGAGCAGTTGAATTTTCCCAAGTCACACAGGTGACAAATGGAGGACACTGGATTTGATCCCTCTTAATCTGACTCCAAAGTCCAGGAACTAAACCACTGTACTATACTGAATGAAAATAGAATAGACAAAACATATTGGTAACATATCTTCCGCTCACCAGCTTCTTAGTACTCAAGTGGTCATTGCCTCTCATTAGCGTGAAGAAAGTTTATAAGGCAGAATAGAGACAGAATAAGAGAAACATCACTTATAATTGGCTTTTCTCTTTTATATAAATATAAATACAAATATCCAAAATTTCCTTCATTTTGTGTTGTTACAGGGAAAAATCTTGGATTGAGGGCACGGGCAATTGGAAATATCTTTTTTATCTGACAAAAAGGTTTGCTTCTTTGTGCAAATTTCATTACATCTATGATGACTTCCCCACTTAACATTAAAATCTAGTATCTTAAGTAGACAGATGATGTAAGTAATGACCCTTTGCCAAATGGAGGCTGAGCAGAGTGAATGAATGTCCGTTTGGATGGGCCAACACTTTTTGAGGTTTCTGTATTTCTTCCTGTTGGGTGGGGGGAAGGGGAGACTACTAATAAACAAACAAGCAAATATTCAGGTATTTAACTAGGGGTAGTCAAGATGAATCCTTTGTACATACAAAGAATCTGACGGTAGATTCATGCTAAATAGATTTGACTGATTGTACAGTTGATTTCCTCATTTTCTGAAAGGTGAGCAAAAGTTAATTAAGCATTTAGACCCATTTACTTGACTTAAATGTGTTTACTATGCTGGCTGTATAGCACATTGTTTAGTGAGTACTTTTCTTGCATTCCTAAGTCAATTCACCTGTTAGATAAAACTCAGTGATTTACCTACTATCGTTAATGCACTGAGAGGTACATTGTGTGAAGTATGCTTCCAGAGAAAGCTGATCCTTCTGCTGTATATCATATTAGGAGAGAAGCTTTTAAGAGCATACACGTCTATCGTACAGCATCTGACATTGACCTCACATGGCCACAGGACGCCATACTTATAGGAAGGTTGCTGTTGTATTAGCAAGTGATTTATGAACTCCATCTAGGATTTAGGCATGAAACATCTTCTAATGCAGGAAAAACAATGGCAAATGTAGAATTGATTTTAAAACAATCAAATCAGATCAAAACTCACTGCTTAGAGTCATCACTTTAAAAATAAAATTAATACCTTCTTATTTACGCCTTTAACAGTGTTTTAGGAACTGGGAATAGAAAGATAAAAAATAGTCAATTAAACATAAATTCTGACCTCAAAATGAAGCCAGAACTCAGATAATAATCTATCTGATTTTGTTTTCTATGTTTCTAAAATTTTAATACATGAAATGTTATTTTTCAATAGAGTAGACATCTTACAGGCATTGTGTTGGGTCTGCTATATATTTTATTGCTTCACATAACTGTTTATTATGATTATAATTATTTTTATTTTACAGATAAGAGAAATGGTGCTCAGAAAGGTAAAGTGATCCTTCCATAAAATTGTTGGAACTAGTCCTTAAATACCATGGGCTTCAAATACCATGTTTATTTCCATTACATTTATGCACAGCAATTATATTTTTGCCCAAATCTTCCTTTGTATTGAGGCCAAAGCGAAACTCATTTATTTTTGAAATGTTTTTCTTTCTTTCAGAAATGTTTTTCTAAATAAATTTCTTCTTGACATTGTCAATCATAATTATGCCTTAAAAATTTGCAGTAGAATTTATTGACCTTCTTTAGCATTTAAAATTTGAATATCACATTTCATTTTTAAAGGGAAATTTCTATTTTATGTACAACCAAAAAGCACTAGAGAACATTCTGGCTCAAAGTGAATAGGATTTTTGTTTGTTATTATGTTGATATTTAGAAGTCAGAGCTTGTATCTTCCTTTTAATACTGTAAATTTAAATTGCACCATTTCCTACCACGAGGAAAAGAGAAATGTGAGTCCTTGAATTTAACCCATATTTTTAGGTTTTCCAGTTCTACTACTTAGCTTAATAAGGCAGAAATTAACATTTAGATCAATCTCTTTACTAAGATCCAAAGGCAGTCATCAAATTTTATTGATTTCTCTGCATATCATTTTTCCAAGGCTATATTTTTAATGTAACGTATTTGGATTCACAAAGGTGCCAAAATTATCTTTCTTTCCTATTAGATCTTATTTTTTTCCCTAAGTCATGTTCAGGAGAATGATAATAACTGGCCTTAGTTTCTGACTACTTGCCAACCTTTTTTTTTGAAGGAATGTGATAGTCTAGGCCTACAATCATTTCCACATGTCCTAGCTCTGAAAGTGAGGGTAAAAAGTGCCAATCCCAGTTGTCTTATCTTAATATTCAGTGAGCTCAGGAGGTTGCAGACAAATTTACTTTCGATGCAGGCACTATCGTACATCACTACCATCTCTCAGCCCCTTCATCACACTTCTTCAGGATTGTACTGAGATAGCCAGAACAGCTGTTTTATTCTACATATTGAGCTGACTCAGAAAAGATCTGTGTTTGACATCAGGACAAGCAAAGCTCAATTTGGAGTTTCTTCGGCATTCAATTTGGTGAGACACAATATTTTAGTTGCTATGACTGTATCATTAATTCTTACAGAGTTTAATTTTTATAATTTTGTTCTAACCTTTACTAATAGAAAAATAAAATGATCAATGGTATTTGTTTACTTAATATACAGATGTGCCCCCATATATCCCCCTGGCCTAGATTCTATAATAATAGTATTCTTGTTTACTTTGCATAGAACATAGTCATTATTCAATTTTGCCTTTTGAGGATGAACATAAAGAATAAATAACATTGAACAAAATGACATATTTTAAAAAGCCAATATTGTACAGTGCGTAATAAATTTTGTTGATGTCACATTTTGCACTTCTATTAACAATAACATTTGTAATTCTAACTGAGCATTCATATACTTTGTCTTTTATCTCAGTGCTTAAAAAATCTCAGTGTGCCAAAGTTGGCAAACTCCAACTTAAACTCAAATGTGCCACCTTTGATTTTTTTCTTCTTCTCTTTCATGGTGATATTACGTGCACTGCTCAAGCTTACTGCATTACAAAATACTCTTCTTTCTATGCATAAGGCTATAAAAATTTTTATTTTGCTAAATATGTCCTAAACTTATTTGGTATTTTATATCTGATTTAAATTTGTGCCTTTAAATAATTATTAGAACCCAAGATGCATAATCTCTACTTCACCTTGTAGAACAAATATATGCCTTTAACATTATAGACTTGATCAACTTAGTGTTACTTGAAATAAATATCCTTGAAAGCTGTTCTTAAGAAAATAAACATCACTGAAGATAAGCCAATATTTCAAGTTCACTTCAAGGTGAGCTGTATATCTTTGTGGCTCAGAGGAAAAATAAGTTAGAAAAAACTTATTTCTTCCTAAATTTGGATTATACTTAAAGTGTAGTTCTCAACCATGGGGAAAAGAGAATACCTAATTGGATTCATGGCAGTGAGTGTGGCTTAGGGTCTTCTAGGAGGGGATGGTGGTCTTGCTTTCAATATGGACCACTACAATTGAATACTTACTTATTCTGTTCTTCTGCCCTGGGTCAAGTCTCTTTGAAAAGCTCTTGATATGGAAAGATACAAGCAATGGCCTTATTTGTGTTTTGGAAGCTCTGTGTAGCAACAGCAGATAAATTAAAGATAGTGAGAGGCAGAAAGACTACTTAGGACATCTAGGGTTACAGTTGTCACTGGTAGAAGTGCAGTAGTGGAGGTGGAAATGGGAAAAGGTGTAAAGGTGTGAAGAAAGTGGTAGAATCTGTAGAAACTGGGACAGTAGACAAGCTCAAAGATTTTAGCAATCAAAGGGATATGGGTTTGCTACTCATTGAGGAGGTCTCTTGGGGTGTCATTTATTTGGTATTAACTCTGATTTAGTCTTTGAGCTTGAAGGTTCAGGCATCTCACATTACCAAGTACACAAGACCACTACACTAACACAAGGAGATTATTTCATTTCCCTTGAGAACTCTATCACAGAAAGCAGATTACTCAGTCATTATGATCTGCCCATTTTCTTCACTGGACTCCTTTAGCAAAATGCAGAGACAAACTATAATAAGACTTCCTTCTTGTCTTTCTTCCTCTCTCCCTCTCCCCTCCCTCTCTCCTTCCTTCCTCCTTTCTCTCTCTTTCACAATCCCTCTCTCCATCCCTTGTATTTTTCTTCCTGAGGAGAAATAATCATTATTGGAACTGAACTAGAAATCTATGTCCCTATGAATTTTCTCCCAGTGGGAAAATAAAACCAAATAACAATGAGACTATTACCTCATAAGTAAGGACTCAAAACTAAGAGAATTATATCAAATACTTATTGACATTAGCCATTGAATTAACACATTAATCTCACAGTAAGATAATATTGCCAAAAGAACTAGATTATTAATATATTTGTGCAGCCCTTGGATGGGCATTGCCAGTATTTGTCATAGGAATTCACTTTTTTCTAAAGTTTGTTGATTGCATCCAAATGGCACAAAGATTATAGCAGGTGATTAGGAAGTTCTCCAGAACTGGGAATTGTTCGGTTCTGTCTCTTTAGGATAACTTTTCCTGTGTCTGATTTCATCCAACATGTTTGTTAGAAGCCAATCTTATTTATCTAATTTCTAAGTTCTTAAAGAAGGCCTCTCTATAAGGGAGTTCCCCGGTGGTGTAGTGGCTTAAGGCTTCAGCATTGGTGTTGTCAGCACTGCGGCCTGGGTTCGATTCCCAGTCAGGGAGCTACACATACACAAAAAAAAAAAAAAGAAAGAAAAAAAAAAAAGAAGGCCTCTCTGAAAGAGTCTTGTGTTTGGTGGAAAGGATAAGTGAAATTACCAAAGGAAAAGCAAGATTTCCAGGTGACTCCAGAGTTTCTATCCTGGGAAAATTATTATTGGGGTAGGAGACATTAGAAGAAAAACTACTTATCCACAAAAGTTAGTGTACTCAAATTTCAGTATGTAAAGGTTTGGTACTTCCAGAATACCAATGGCATAAATTTAATTTGATAGTTGAAAATGGCTCTGAAAAGACAATGTCTTTAGAATAATAGAGAATATTGTTTATATTTTCTCTAGGTTTTTATTTTATTGGCTTCTACATAGCCCAGAAAGATTTGAGCTAATGATATTTATCTTCAAACTGTCTGCATAAAAGTGATTTCTTAATTTAGGTTAAGGGAGACAAAGCTAAAACAGAATATTGACTCACAATGATGTATTTCAAGCCCTGATGATCCACAGACACATTTTGTTTTGTTTGTTTAGTGTTTAAAAACTTTGCATTTGATTTCTTTTAGATAAGGTGTCTATCTTACAGGTTGTTTCAGTCCCTCCTTCTTATGTTTTTCTAGAGAAGGTTTATGTTGCTCATTTTTGTTTTGCCCAGTTCCTAAAGTGATAATATTAAGTGCTTTAACCACAGGAACAAGAAAATATGTAAGCATAATTTCTTAAATAACACTTAACATTTTAGCAGAAAAACAGGATCTGCAGAAAGTGATTGTAAATCCTAAGACAGATACCAGATGGCTATTTCCCTTCGGAGTCAAAGAAACAGAGGAAGATGATGCAAAGCCTGTAATTCTGCAGAAAAGTGAGTAAAATAAAGACTTCATGGAGGCAAAGTTGCTAGGAAGATATTGTTGGAACTTAAGAGAGACATTTCAGAAGATATTGGGGGAAGAAGGCAGGTTTCAAGAAGATAAAGAGTCAATAATATACAAGGAGAGACTAGAAAGAGTGCGTATAGGTAGACAACTTCGAGAATATCTGAACACATTTATGCAGAGCTTTTCATTCACACTGATATTCACATTTATGTATTTAACTGTCTCCTCAGCTTATATGTCTCATTAACAGCTCAAAATAAATATATCCTAAATTAAATTCTTAAACATCTGCATATCAAAATTTCACTCAAAACATCCCCCATCTCTGTTCATTGAAACTTCTTTTCTAATCACACGGATCAAACACTGATTGAGAAAGCCATTGGGAGAAATGAAGACACGTACCTCACGAGACTTGAGTTGTTCATTGTGACAGTAAAGAAAATAAATCTCCAAAGTTAACTGCATGGAAAGCAGTGTCCTCCATGAGCAACTGGATATTGATTTAAATAAATAAAAATAAATAATTAATAAACCAATTAATTAATTAATAAAACTTTGGGCAAGCATTTAAGAATATACTAAAATTTAATTATAATAAGTCTTAACTTACAGAAAGTGGAGGTGTGAATTCAAATAATCATATACCCGGGGGAGTACACTTCTGTACAAGCACCACACGTTAGCTATGTTCTTGGGTAATGTGCACAACCTACCTGGGCCTCAAAATACCATTGTAAAATGGAAGGAAGAGTTTCCTCACAGTTTAGTTTAGTTTTGTTTTGTTTTGTTTGTCTTACTATAGATGTGAAGCTCTAAGAGCAGCATTGAAAATACGGAGAGTGGTGGGCTCTCATAATTATTAGCTCTGATTTTCTTTGGCATTGGAATAGTTTTCAAAATTTGCTTAAATCATACATGATTTCATCTGCCTTTCAATTTCTCCAATGTTGACAATGTATTTAATACATTTTTACATTGTGACATTTGCATATATAATTTTTATTTCTTCCAATAATGTTTTAAGTTCTTAGAAGACAAACACTTTATTTTTTGTGGCCTTTATTATTTAACCCACACCAATGCTTTCAATCAATCATTTTATTAATAGCCATTTTCACTACCCTAGGGGAAAACTTGAGAAAATTATCTATTAAGTCCTCAATTTCTTCTACTTAGTAATATCTACCTTGCAGGATTTCTGTCAAATACTTAAAAATGCCTTGCACAGTATCAGGCACATATTATATATCACATTAAGTGTCTGTTCCCATCTCTTCTACATTACCTTTAATAAATGATTGTCGATGGTGGTAATGACTATTACTTTTTAAGATCTAATTAGTTTCTAGGAGAGCATAGACCATGGTTAAAGAGGAGATATGACCAGAGAACCTAAAGGAAGAAGCTACTATAATATGGTCTCATTTTACTAATTAGAAAAGAGTACATATAAGAAGGAAAAGTTATTTTAGATGTGATGTGAAATCTTTCATTATTCACTAAACCACTGTATTTTCTATGTCCATACAATGTTTTCAATGATAGAATAATAGTTTCAAATATAAGGGTATCATTTTTTTAAAAGAAAGATGCTCTAATTTAGGATAATCATCCAAAGTTTTGTCTCAGTAAGTAAGAGCTTCCTCTTCACCTGCCCCCAATTATAAAGTCTATGACGGGTAACTTTAATCCACAAGCTTTCTGCCTTTTCCTAGAACCAAATGGTAAGAGCAATCCTGTCCTTCAGCTGGAGAAGGTGAGAATCGCCTGCTGGTGAGGTGTTCGAGCAGCCGCGGTGCCCCTAAAGCACGCGATGTTCTCTCCAGACAGCAGCTAAGGCAGGCTAAAGTGAGAAATCCATTATAATAACATGCTTTCTGAGGAAAGGGGATTACAGGTAATTTTCTTTTATTCCCTAGTAACAGGGTTTTAATACAGTGCTGAGGCAGTAGTTGAAAATCAAATACCTCTTCGAATTAAGGTGAAAAACAGATGGATTGTCTTATTCTTTTTTCAAGGCTATGGAATTGCAGAAGTTAGAGTTTTTTAGTGAGTAGTTTTTTGAACATCAGATATGCTTCAATATCTAGAAAGCACATTCCCTTCACCACCCCCTACACCACCTCCCACACTATTCTGTATGAACAATTGTAAATTCCATGTAATTCATGTTAATAGGGTTTTGAAAACAAGACACCTAAAAATGACTCTGTGCTCTAGGAAATACACATCTCAGTGAGCATATATTTGCACTTGCAATCACAAATACATCATACCTATCAGTGAATTGTTCATTCTGAGGCAAAGCTAAAGACTTCTAAGACAATTGTAACAGAGATGTGTTTTTGTTCTTCTTTACTATTTATTTTTCTGGGTTGCTTGGTGACTCTGGTGGTTTCAACAGTTCCTTCTCTCAGGCATTGTTTTTCTTAATGGCCTATACACATGATATAAAATGATCCCAGAATGTTAATTAGGAAGCCTATCCTGTTGATTTTCACAGTTGAACACTAAATTTTCTGAAATTCTCTCTATAGTCATATAGGTGGACTCCTGATATAAATTCAGTGTACACTGCATGGTGTACTAGAAAGATGAATGGACCAAGTGTCATGTTCTACTTGTTCACATCCAAAAAGTGTCATATATATTTGTTGGGCCTTAACATTTTAATTAAAAAACACTGGACAACTTGGTTTAGATTAACACTTATGGTCCAGGCCAGGTCTAAAATTCTGTTACACAGACACACACACACACACACACACACACACACACACATCTTCATTACCAGGTATTAACTTCTTCAGAGTGTGGTTTTAAGTTCCCAGCACTCAGAAGATGATCAAAATGTTTGTTGAATAATTGAAATATCTAGATGCACATGCATATTTTGTTAAATGGAAGAGCATACTAAGATCCCCAAAATAACTAATTTTCTTGAAGTGTTATTTGTAAGCTTCGATTTCAGATCTCCTATAGAGTGAAATGTTGATATATTAAACTCTAAAAATGGGTTTCTAATGGAAAAAACAATTGGTCATTGAATAGAGTGGTGTTAGCCATACTTTCTTTAACCCCGTGGAGGTCACTGCTGATCTGACTGATACAAGCAAACTCTTTTCTTAAATGTTGTTACAAATATCAGGTGCATAGGTTCAAGGTCATGACTTGCTGCATGTTTGTACGTGATTAATGTTAAGCCATAATGTTTAAGACATCAGTTTGGTTATAACATGTGTTTCGTAAGGTTGTGTGACATTTGATAGTAAATTATATCTGAAAGATACTGAGGATCCCGAAGTCAGTGTTCTGGCCAGGAACACCAGGAGATGGCCTATGGTTATATTCTGCACAATTTTGAATACTGCAGGAATAAATGCTCAGACTATTCATATGTTAAACAGCAATTTGAAATGAAGTGCAAAATACTTATTAGAAATCTTGTAATTCAGTTAGTGTCAGAACAAATAAAAAGGCATTCAGAAATCTTTACAGGTGCGCACAAGCCTACACCTGAAACTATCAGTTTCAAACACAAATTTACGGAAATTCTAATGATGACTTAAACACAGCTCCCTCAACAAGTAGAAAAAAAAAAAGATGTGTTATGTGCTATGCATCCGAAACAAGTCACTTATCACAATATTTTTGCAAGGGTTGTGAAAAGTGTTTATGCCTTTAGCATAGCAATATTGTTCGCAATGACGGTTACAAACATTTTGCAAAGCCAACTATCAAAGATTCTGAGTATTAATGTTAAAGAGATTTTTTTAGTTGTGATTTTTTTTGCAATACTTACATTTCCATTATTTGGTTAAGAAAATTGTTTATTCTTTTTCTATTTATAACTTTTGTTTAATAATTTCTAGATTGTAATTGTACATAAATAAAAAGTAATGTATTTTATTATACTTGCCATGTTTTTAATGTTTTTCTCCTTTCAGCACATGCTAGTAATGAATGTATTTCTGGGATACATGCTACCTATGCTATAATTTTTCAGACCGTGACCTCTGTAGGTTAATAGTACATTTATAATGAATAGCTGATTATCACCATGCTGTGAGTAAAGAAAGGTGGATAACCTTCCATTTTTGCCCTTTGTGAGGACTCAAACTCTATGCTAAATTGTTTTGGATCCCAGCTTTGTATTACTCCTGATTTTGCTGAGTGAGTAGAAACCTGAAATAATATGGTTTTCATAGGAATTTACTCAGCTCATCTTTCATAACAATGTCAACACATACTGTTTTACTGTTGGGATTCCAAAAGTAAATATAGAATGATATTAAAATTTTAAAACAAAATAGCATAAACTCAAGGTTGAATAGGAAGGTCTTCATAGCTAACTAATATTAAGCAAGGCAAACACTATCATCTACCTGCAGAGGACAGTTTACCTTTGCCGTAGTGTAAATAGAAATCCTGATCACATTGTAGAATGACAGGGGAGAAAATATTGACATCAGTTTGGCAGGAGAGTATATGCAATTTTGCAGAAACGGTGATGTTTCTTTGCTGCTAGTAAAGCTTAACTGGACCAAGGCTCTGAGTACAAAATGTCTCTTTACATACTTCAAAGGGACAAAAATGAGGAGAAAGAGGGCTATCTCAAATGTATGGGCAAAACTTCCGTAATTTCTGCTTGTGAATTCCAGCATAAATCAAAAAACCAATTGAAACTGATTGAAGTGGAACTGTAGCCAGATGGTGACACAGAAGAGGGAAGGGCCCTCAGATGGCACTCACTGCTGCCCAACCATGCCATGATGATAATGCTGGGAGTTGTTGGAAAGAGAAATACTGTTTTTCTCCCTGTCAAATGCAATTTGAAACTGTAATGTGCCTTAAATCATGGCTGACTTAAGGCATATTACAGTTTAGTGAGATTTCCAATGTGTTATCTTCATAGATTTTTAAATTGCATTCATTCCCTTATAATACATAAAGGCGTATATTAAAATTTCACTAAACTTGTCTTTCTCACTATATAATGCATATTATTACTGATATTTACACTTATCATTTTCCTTAATCACCAGGAACAGAACAACAGCTGGGGATAGTCTTTAATCTATCAGAGATTATACTAAATACAAATGCATGATCTTCTGAATCATTTCATCAGTTTTCAAAACCAGAATATGAACATGATTGTCATCTATCCCAATAACTTTAAGTGATTTAGCCCTTGCAACTGATCAACATTAAGCCATGAAGCAAAATTATAATAAATGACAGTATATAATAAAAGGATTCTGTGTATCCTGATTATTCCACAGCCATCATGGAATTTTATTGTCTTCTCAGGTTTCTCTAGATATCAACATTGTTGGAGTTAGAAATTAGGCTTGACAATAGTAGAATTGTTAAAGCTTCAGTGGTAGAAATTCATAAGCAACACGGATGTAAAATCTATTGGTATATTTTTTTCTGAGAAATAGTTAATAGTGCCATCAAGAAGGTGGTTTTTAATCAGTATAGTTTCATGTTTGCATAAAAAAAACTATCACTGATTAAAGACCACCTATTTGGGGCAATACACACACACACACACACACACACACACACACACACATGAGAGAGGTGCAAGGCTGAAGAATAATCGAAGTTCAAGACTGCATCATTTTCCCTTTACCACTTAAACGTCTGATCTCTGTATTATTGTTATTTTAAAATGTGTGCCCACTAAGGAGAGATGGGTAGTTGTACTAGCCCAGCAATATCTTCATGACTAGCACTCAATGTACTTCAAATCAGACTACAAAGTTGAGCATCTGACAGTCTCTTCTTGGTTACAAGGAACAAAGGCCAAAGGCTGAATTTCTGTCCCATAAATTGCAAGAATACTTGGGGAAGTGACAATGTCATGAATCACCCACACTACCATGCTTCACAGAAAATCAGCTAGGTTTCGAGGTGACTGAAATATATTTCTGGAACTAGAACAAGCTTTCAGGATATTATGCAAGACTCAACTATATTACCTTATTGGTAATCCCTCTACTACTCACAGCTGTTATTCACTATAATGTTTCCATTACGTGTTTTAAGAATACTTTTCTATGATTCTTGATAAAACTGCCTTCTACTGACATTCAATCATTCATTCATTCATTCACCAAATATCAATTGAGTATTCATTCTTATGATAGATATTAAGATTTATGAAAGCAAGACAAACACAGTTTCTACTCTTGCGAAGCTCAGAGCCCACTGAGGAAGAAAAGTATCTAAATGTACTTCATAAGCAACACAATTAAGATAACAACAGATTGGTGGTTACAGGAGGGGAATGGGGAAAAGGGAAGGTAAACTGGGTAAGGGGAGTGAATTGTATGGTGACAAATAGAAATTAGATGTTTGATGGTGAGCATGATGTCATATATAGAGATCTTCTGAAACAATATTTGAATTATAATATTCCATACTTGAAACAAATGTAATGTTATAAACCAATATTACTTTAATTAAAAAATAAATAATGAAAGAAAAGTATAGGTTCTTATAAAAGCAAGTAAAAAGGGCTTTTTACCTTGTGTTTTCTATTTATTTGTGCTTCCTACTTAGTGGGCTCTATTTTATACTCTACCTATTAACCATGACTTATTATTCTGCCAAAGAGAAATTGACTAATTGATTGATTTGGTCACTATCAACTTAGAGCATCTGTTTTCAGAAAAGCAAATACTGCCAGAATGCCTCAAAAGCCATTGAATGCCTGTAAGACTGCTGGCTCTGCGAAGTTACTCATTCATTTGTGCTTAGGGCAAAGGGGGACCTATTTGTAAGGAATTCCTTGGAAGGGCTATAGGTGTAGCAAGGATCCTGAATCTTCCATTTGAAACGAAAAGGTCTTTTGTGTGACCTAGCCATTATGGGAATACAAGCATCTTGCTCTTTTTGTAATGGTTGTTTGCTCCCAGAAAATTCCCTTACGTACTGTTTAAGTTAAGGTCCATTCAGTAGACAAAAAAACACACCTGTAATTTGAACAGTAAAATTTTAATATTAAGAGGTATTCAATTAGCAAAAGGGATCATTTATTGAAAGAAGTAAAGAGAACCCCAAAAAATACAGGGATAAAAGAGTTAGGGAATATAATTATCTTCACAGCTGAGGGAGAGAGAACACAAGGAAAAAACAAACTTGATAACACGTTCCTCCTATCCTCTAGCACAAAGTTGAGACTCAAACCTCATCTGGGAGATGTGATTGAGGCTGCCTTGGATGACAGAGAAGTTCACTGAGGTGCCACAGGAAACTACCCTTGGCATGCTGATAAAACTCGCAAGGATCCAATCTAGTGAAATGGCCGTGAAAGTCTCGAAGAAGCTGCTTGCTGTAAAATGAAAAAGCTAACAGGAAAACTTCCTGCTGTGGTGCTGGTGAGACTTGTTGGCAAGTTATCACTAGAAAAATGGTGAAAATCACCAGGAAGTTGCATTGGGGTGTTCCTCTAGCACCCTTTACTATCACTGTGCCACTACCAAAGGAAAGAGGCTAACAGGGTTCAGCTCCAGCATCATAAAGCATGGGAAGAAGGGTAGATTTGAAGTTGAGAGGCAATAAATTGGTTAGTAGAATAAGTATAATAGAATACACTCATAATTAGAGACTAAGCTTCAGCTTTCCTTGTTATCATGGTTTTTGATTATCTCGGTCTTTTGTGATCCTCTGATGAAAATCAGTCCTTATTTTGTTTAACATACATCTAGAAAATAGTTTATTCTAAAATGTTTTATTTAATATTATAGTGTCAGAATAAAACTATCTGATAATACATAATGATGAATTCAACTATTTATAATATGCGTGCTCACATAATGAATTTATTAGATTGCTACATTTTCAGAAAATTTGAGTTTAAATTCAGTAGTGTTATTACCTACTAGGTGAAAATCTCCTTATAAAGATGAAAAGATTTAAAAATGACCCTCTTCTCCTGATTGTATAAGCAAAAGTCATACAAAAACAACTTAGGCACAATATAAATATGTGTGTGCTATTGTAGTCAGCCATTTGACACACAGAGCTTAGTGCCTGCCATGAACTACCTGACTTACTACAGTTAAAAACCATGAGGACAGGAATCTCCCCTATGGATGTCAGAGATTCTTGTTATAATTTAGATTTGAATAGTGCTTTCAAGTGTGGAATTATTCTTTATTAGCTAAATTTGGAGGATAAAACATGACTTGTTAAGATAGAGAGAGCCACCTGAGCAAAACTAGAGGAGAACGTAAGAACTCTTCCATTGATGGTTTTCAAGCTGTAGTCAGCTTTCAGTATCTTTTGCTTAAATGGATTACTTTGTCCTCTTCCCTTTATAGTTTTCCTACTCACTAGAATTAGATTAATCTTTGCACAACAAAGTTTAGAATGTATTGTTATTGCTCAATACCTCAACACCTCTAAGCCTCTGCATGTTGAATTAAGAATAAATGCCTCCTCCTCATTTCCAAGGACCTCCATGGGAAAGCCTCAAGCTGACTTGCTGTTTTTTTTTCTTTTTTTTCTTTTTTTGTATGTGGGTAGTTCCCTGCCTGGGAATCGAACCCAGGCTGCAGCGTTGACAGCGCCGAAGCCTTAAGTCACTACACCACCAGGGAACTCCTCAAGCTCACTCTTCAAGTCATCACACAACTCTCTAATGTTGAACTCAAATCAGTTTACCTCAAATACCGTTGTTCAACACACTCCTTCACCTGGACCATCTTTACAACTCTGTCACAGAAATGCTAGCCAATTTTCCAAGCCCATCTGAAAAGTTAGCCTTTGCATGAAGAGAGTTTTCATCTTCCAATAGATAAAGGTATGTTTTGTTGTTTGTTTCTTGTTTGTTTGTTTTTGTAAACCCTGACATTAGTAGAAGTAGAAGGAGGTTTGGTAAGATTCATGATGAGGTCTGAATTGTTTTTACATCTCAAGGATAGTAAGGAGGATTACAGAAAAGCTACAGGGTTATGGAAATCTCCAGGGCTACAGAAAATAAGATGTCTAGTCAAGTCTCTGTGACTAGAAAGGATCATGTATTATGTCGGGAGAATGCCATTACCTGTTCAGGTGGAAGGTAGGTCCCAAATCCCCAAATTAAAGAGACCAAAACATATGTGAAAAGTTTATCTTGAATCAAAGAATCAGCCTGTGCACTCAGTGTTCTTCTCAGACTTTGCTAGAAGTGAATAGATATCACCTTCTTGTCAAGTTCCAAGGTCAGAAACATGCCCCCATAACATCCTGGATTCCCTTATGAAACTTTAGTAGAAAGAAAGCCAGAAGCAGATTTATTGTCTATCTAGAGTTGTCTGATTATTTATACCTTTTCAATCTCTGAAGCCTTCAATGAATAGTAAATTTGAAGTTGTCATATATGCTTGCATTTCAGGTACTATAAAGTCAAAAGATTCTAAATTTTAATTTTTTAATAATCAAATGTTGGCAGTCATGGGGTCTTCTTAACGAAAGCTGTTTTTGTTATCCAAATAAAAAGATTATTATGAATACTGAAATACTGACGTTAGATTCTAAATGTGTGTGCAGACAATATTAGAGTAAGAGAATAAAATGGTATGGAAGACAAGGTTGCCATTCTAACTTCCCTGTTTACTGCTCAGAGTTACCTGTCAGTCTCGGCACACTATTAAAATGTGGCATCTAAGGAAGTGAGATTCCTTGTACTGGAAGCCACTCCTTTTGAAATAAAGACTGCTATGCCATAGCAGAATTATATGGTTTTGTGGTCTCTGATGACTTTTTATGGATGAGGCATACTATATACCTCTCATTCTTTTTCTTTCTAGAGAGTTGGGCTTATTGAAGTGTAACTGATTTTTCTTTATAATATGTCAAACTGGCATTTTATTGATGTAGGTAGTGAGTGGTGTAATACTATAATGCTTTTGATACAATTTTACACTATAGTGGGATTTGAGGGAAGAGTTACTAGCTTAACAGTTCTTTTTGTTCTTTTTTAAAAATGTACAACTTTATATAGAATTGATTCCTTTGATACTTAATTGATCAACATAACTGGGTCACTAATAAAATAACCTTTTTGAACTTTTTGCTGATTAGCCTCTGTACCTTTTAAATTTCACTTGAAGAAACTCTAGCCAGTCATTTAAAGAAATTATAACAACCTCCAAAATAATAACTAAAGGAAAAGATAGTATTTTTGTATTTGGTTTGTGGGATAATCCTTCTCACTATTAGTTTTACTTACTAGGACTTGTTAGGAACTAGGAAAATTTTATTATGTAAATTATACATTCATGTAAATTACAGTGAATAATCTTTTCCCTGATTATTGGAAATAACTGTTTGCTTCAGACTTTTAAAAGCTTAAAATCTTCCATGTTAAAAAACAGTTATTAAATTATTTAAGTTAAATTGAAGGCAGCTTTAGGTTTACAGTTGCATAGAAAATTTTTTATGTAAACTTGCCACCAAAAAATGAACGAAACATTTTAAAGTATTAACAGTTAACTGCTTAACAATCAACTTAAAAGATGTGACTTTGAAAGTACATGCACAGACATTTATTGTCTCCAAGACTGTCATCAAACAAGTGAGATCAGCTTTTCATTCTTTTTCTTTTCACTCAGGGCCCCTTTGACTATGAAGACCATTCATCACAGTCACCATTGTCTGGCACTTTAGAGATCTCACTACCTACAGGAACAGCGGGGGACTCAGATTTAGAAGAAGAAACACTTCCAAAATCATTTTTAAAGAATGTGAGACATTTAAAATTCTTTGTATTTTGACTTGTTCTATATTAGTAACAATGTCAGTCACACTATTGTTCATGTGCTCTGAATACATACTTATGAAGGGGCAGCTAAGACATTAGAAGCTATAACTCTTAAGGTTGGCCTCCTTTTTATTCTATTGCCAGAGGGCTGGGACTAGAAGGCGAAAAGACGGTTTTAGTTGTGTTGGTCTTCATTGCTTTTAAAATGAATAGGCTAGCTGAGTTCAGGTAAAAAGCTGGGAAGAAGTCTGGTACTAGTAGAATCACCTGGTCTCCGTAATTCTGCAGTTATCTAACTTTGAGTTCCAGCAGGAAATTTTAACACCTGATAACTTATTAAAGGCACTTGAAATTACACATTTCATTTCTAAAGACGAGCCAATAGAGTTTTCAGGACCAAACTCTCAGGCCAGAATATCTATATGTCTTTTGAAGGCTTTTAATAGCTGTTTTCTAATATTTCTCAATCCTTCTGATAGATTAGCTTGGAAATAGAAGATATGGTTATTTTATGATCATATTTTGCTCTCCAAGATCAATGGAAGAATGACTTTTCCTTTAACACAGAAAATAGCCATGTGCATAATGTGCAAGGATTTATTCAGAATTGTTGGATTATAAAATTAATCCTGAAATGATCTGTGGTCCAGGACATACAAACTGGATTAGTGGCCAAAGGCCCAAGTCTTATTTCCTATATTGTCTAATTTGCTGCAAAAGCTGAGAGGGTTGGGTTTTTTGGCCTGCAGGACAAATTGGAAGTTTATAATCTATATCAGTTATGTAATCACTCAACCCTTGCTTTGCTTTGGTTCTGCACAAATCTGCCCTAACCAGAAATAAATGGATTGGTAATAGATTCCATCTTTTAGCAAACGACAGTTGAGAATAACTGACATGACATGCAACTCTATTGAGGAAGTCACCATAGGATAGCTGCATCCGTCTATTATATATTCATGTTGGAAATTGTACTTTTTGTCCAAAGCAGTTCCCACAATTGTACTTTGAATTTTAAAATGTGCAATTATCCACATAGCGTGTTTTCCACACTGGGGTCTGAATTTTTAGATGCAAGAAATTATATTAGTCTCACTCTCTACTGTGCTAGCACAGAGTGTAACATATATTATGAGGATTTAATAAGTATTTGTTCTATAAACAAATTAATAATTGATGAATTTACAAAAAAACCTCAGAGTTCTAATGAACCCAGCTTTGGTATCTGAAAAAAGGAGGAAAATATAAATGGAGGAGGACAAGGGAATGTTGGGCGATCTTTCTTTTGAATTCAACAATGAACAGATAAAGTTTTTACTAAGGTCATTTTATAAACTTTTGTTCGTAACACATAAATATATTTTTATAATGATACTAACTTATAGTCTAATATAGCCCACATAACTCTAAAATTTATAGTCAAATGAAATAGCATTCATAGACTGGTCTTCATGCCAACATGAAGGAAGAGATGAATGGCTAAAGAATGGCTACTATAATTAAAAACAAGGCAATTTTTAGAAATTTAGACCCTTGTGTCAGATACAGATTCAAATCCTGGCTAGGTTATTTTAGGCAAGTTACATAATGTTTTATAGCCAAAATATAAATAATAGGAATAGTCAATAGGAGGTTTAAAGGATAAATTTCAATAATATATGCAAAGAACCTAAAACAGTGCCTCATGCATAGTTAGTACCCAATGCATATTAGTGGCTAATATTATCATAATTGTACTTTTAATTATTATTCAAGTATTCCAATCTACAAAACTGAGTTCTATATTATGCCCTCTACAGCTCATTTTTTATGATCAATGAAGTTCACATAGCCTCAATATCATGTTTGAAGAAATCCTTCACCTTCCATGTGTTACTGAAACTTGGCTATCTCTGAAGACTACAGCTTCCCCTGCTTTCAAGTAGAGACGTCTCTGCCACTATATGCCTTATGTGTTATGAAGCCTGGAGATGCCCTCCCTGATTTTCAGCTCTCAGTAGATTTTCTCACTACATATCAATTACCAGTGTCAAAGAAGTGTGTGCCATCACACTATACCACTCACTAGGTTTCCTTGTGCAGTCATCTGCTACCTCACCATCGCTCCCCTCATTCATTAAAAATTTTGGCTACTGGTTCACTGTCTTCCTCTACAGAAGGCTCCTGGCATCATTCTTGACAATTTCAAGACTCACAGAGGTGATTCATCCAATGCTGGTTTCAGTTTTTGACCACATCATCTCTCAACTTGTCCTCTCCCTCATCTCAGATACCAATCCTATGGTCATACATTAGAATTTGCCAATCATGACCCCACTTCCAAATGCCCAAATTCAAGTATCCAGCATTCTTGTTACCATCTCATATTTTTCCCAGCTTATTTTCTCTGTGAATGCCACTGTAATAATTTTTCAACCACACAGGAGTTTGAATCTATTGTCCCCATCTATTGTTTTTGTCCACAGCTTCACCTCTTTCACTTATTAGCTTAGATCTCATGACCCATCATTAAAATTATTGAAATGTTTCTCTTGCAGATATTTTTTATAACTCTTAAACTGCTTTCCACTCATCATTCATATCTGGCTGTCAAAATAATAAAAACCATCTTATTTCAATGAGAAAATAGCAGTGAAAATAAAATGATCTCATATTTCTATTACTAAACCTGTTACCCACCTGTAACCTTATTTTTTACATTATTTTTCCTTTCATAGTATAAATAATTTCTGTTCTCTTGGAGCAATAACCCTCAACCTGGACTCCAGACACTCCTCTCTTACTTAAAGTCTTTGTTTTTGAAGGTATTTCTTCTCTGCCCATCACCACTAATACCCCCTTCTCAGTTGGATCATTTCCAATAGGAAAAACAAAACAAAACACTGAATGGCCTTATTATTAAAAATCACTTTACCTCCACTTGCACCATGTTTCTCAATAACATTTTGAAAGAAATCTCCATGAGTGATAAGTTTATGTTCACTATTACTTGTTCACCTCCTGATTCCCTTATTAATGTGTTAGCATTAGGTTTTGGCCACCACCACACTGAAGCTGTTCTCTACAAGGTCATCGACAGGTCCATGTTGTGTAAAATCCAGTGATCAATTTTATTTTCTCATCGTGTTCAAACCTAAGCAGCAACAAACACAAGTATTTACTCATTTGTTCTTAACCAGTCTCCATTTACTTCACTTCTAAAACACCAATTCCTTGTTTTCCTTCTACTTCATTGAGTATACCAAATTTTTCTTTCTTACATGTTCTCCTTAAATTATTGTCCCATTCATTGCTCTCTCTTCCTTTCTGCTCATCAATATATCTGAAAGCCATACCATTTTCTTCTATGATTTTGAATACATTATAATTTTATGCCAAATCTCAACCTTTATCATTTCTGAATTGTATATCTGAAAAATCTTTTATATTATGTGAATATATATACACGTTGTTTTTTATTACCCATTTTCATGCCCAAATCTGATTCCTTCTAGCTTTTTTCAACTTAATACAAGGCACAGCCACACATTCAGTTGCTTGAACATTACCTTATGTGTTTCTTTTTTAATTTCTTTTCCCTCAATTCCCATTATCTAGTCAATCAGCAACTTTTGTGAGCTTTCTCATCTATTATACATCAAAATTGAATCTTATTGTTACAATCTGTGCTATTAGGATCTTAACCCAAATAATAATTATCTCTTGCCTGGGCTAATATATTAGTCTCCCTATTTCATTTATAACTCCCATAGTGTATTTGCCACAAAGTAGATAAAGAAATATTTTTAAAGGAATAAGAAAGAAAATATGATGATATCCTTCTTCAGAACTGCATCAGACACTCATCATTAAACCAAATCCCTCAAATTCTTCCTATCACATTAGGGATAACACAGGAAGTCTTCAGCATTGATTGTACAAACCCAGCATTTAATAATTCCTAATTCTTTGCCATTCACTTAATTTCCCACTCAACAACATGGGTATTGTTGACAATTCTTAAATGAGACAAACTCATTTCCATCTCATAGCTTTTACACTGATCCACATGAAATGCTTTTTGGTAGATCCTCACAAAATTTCTTTTTTTTTTTTTTTTTTTCATTTTTATTGTTAGACTTATTGGGGTGACATCTGTTAGCAAGGATTACATAGGTTTCAGGCATACAATTCCACAGTGCATTGTCAACTTGATGCATAATAAGTTCACCACCTAATGTGACCCCTCTTTCCATCCCCTTATATTTAGCTTCCCCCCCCTCCTCTCCCACCCCCTCCCTTTTCTCCCCTCCCTAACCCACTCGTCCCCAAATAAACATTAAACTATCTATTGTGTCCATGGGTTATTTGTTTGTTCAGTTCTTTTTTTCTTTGCTTTCAGTTTTATATTCCGCATATGAGTGAAATCATGCAGTTCTTTGTTTTTTCTGTCTGGCTTATTTCACTTAGCAT
>PVJL010011416.1:0-43037 GCA_004026885.1 Lyroderma lyra | reverse complement strand
AATAACAAGCTGTGGGTTTAATGTCTCCACCCTAGGCATCTGAAACTAAAAGCAGACACCCCCAATGTGTCAGGGCTTCATAAGAGAAGGCCTCAGCTTACTTTTTTGTTAGGTGTTGTGCAAAGACATGGTGACAGCAAGAGTCTGACAGCCTACAGGTGGGCCTGTTGTTTCTGGGTCTTCATTGGGACCCACTGTGATCCATGTTCCTGGAAGATGCTTTCTATTCCTGGAAGGCCCTTCTGAACAAAGAGCTGCTTGAGTTAGGGGGCATTCATCATGCACAATATGGTAGAGCACAAAAACACCCAAAAATAAGGGGTGAGACCAATGTTGTATGAAAACCCATAATCTTCATTTTGAAGTGAGCAAAGTTATTGTTCGGGTTCTAATGAGAGGCTGTGTGACTGAACTGGACACACACCAGGACAGTGGAGAGAAACAAGGTATGAGGGTGGCTTCTGGGTTTCTCACAGTCCCCTGGAACATGTAAGTTCAATCCCTTTCTTTCTGATCACTGGTGTACAAATTGTTCTGTGGACCCCAAACACAGGAGTGTGTTATAATTTCAGGCTTTTCTGCCTGGGACTGCAGTACAAAGGCCAACCACCAGGAAGCAAGCTGTTACCACTGTGGTCAATGGTGCAAGAACCAAGAAGCACAAGAGGTCATTCTGGGAGTTTTCTGCCCCTGAGCAACATTCATCATTGATGATTAGCATCCATCCTTACAATTTGAGTACTCACAGAAGACGATATTCTGAAACTGAAACTATTGATTGTGTCTATGGGTTATTTGTTCATTTCTTTTCTCTTTGTTGCATTCAGTTTAATATTCTGCATGTGAGTGAAGTTATACACTTCTTTGTTTTTTCTGTCTGGCTTATTTCACTAAGCATGATGATCTCCAAGTCCATCCATTTTGTTGCAAATAGCAATATTTCATCTTTTCTTATCGCTGAGTAGTATTCAATTGTGTATATGTACCACAACTTCTTTATCCAGTAATCTGTAGCAGGGCACTTCTATTGATTCCATGTTTTGTCCACTGTGGACAGCGCTGCGATGAACATTGGGGTACATTGCAGACAAAGGTTTCCAAGTTTTTTTGGTAGATCCCCAGAAGGGAGGTTGCTCAGTCAAATGGTAACTCCATTCCCAATTTTCTAAGGAACCTGCACACTGTCTTCCACAGTGGTTGTACCAATTTGGATTCCCGCCAGCAGTGTGCAAGAGTTTTTTTTCTCTACATTCTCTCCAGCACTTGTTATTCCTCTCTTCTTGATAATAGCCATTCTAGCAGGTGTTAAGTGACATCTCATTTTGGTTGTGATTTGCATTTCCCTGATAGCTAAGGAGGATGAGTACTTTTTCATATGTCTGCTGGCTATTTGAATTGCTTCGTGGGAGAAGTGCCTGTTTAGATCTTCTGCCCACTTTTTAATTGGGTTGTTTGATTTTCTGTTGTAAAGTCTAATGTGTTCTTTATATATTTTAGATATTAGACGTTTATCTGATGCGTTATTTGCAAATATTTTCTCCCATTCATTTGGCTGTCTCTTAGCCTGGTTGATGGTTTCTTTTGCTGTGCAGAAGCTTTTTAGTTTGATATAATCTCATTTATATATTTTTGCTCTTACTTCCCTTGACTTTGAGGTCAGGTTCATGAAATCTTCCTAGAATCCTCACTCTATAAGTTTAGTACTGAGGTTTTACACTATACAGTTTATTGTTGAAGGTCTGATATGAATGTCTTTAATCCAGTTTGAGTTAAGTTTTTTTATACGGAAAGAGTTCACAGCTCAGGTTCATTCTTTTGCATATGTTTTTCCAGTTTTCCCAGCACCACCTACTAAAGAGGCTGTCTTTTCCCCATTGTATGTTTTATGCTCCTTTATCGAAAATTAATTGTCCATAAATTTGTGGGTTTATTTCTGGGTTTTCAGTTCTATTCTATTGGTCTATATTTCTGTTTTTCTGCCAGTTCCAAGCTGTTTTGACCTTTGATGCTTTGTAATATAAATTGAAGTCAGGGAATGTAATGCCACTAGCCTTATTCTTATTATGTAATATAGCTTTGGCAATTCAAGGTCTTTTAAGGTTCTATATAAATTTACTAATTCTCTTATCTATTTCACAAAAGTATGATTGTGGGATTTTAATGGGTATTGCATAAAATCTGTAGATTGCCTTGGGCAAAATGGCAATTGTAACAATGTTAAGTTTTTCTACCATGAACAGGGGCTATTTTTCCACCTCTTAAGGTCTGTTCCAATTTTTTCCAAATATGTCTCATAGTTTTCCATGTATAAGTCTCACACGTTCTTTGGTAAGTTAATTACCAGGTGTTTCATTCTTTTTGTTATGATAGCAAAGGGAATTAGGACCCTCATTTTTTTTTCCTGTGGATTCGTTGTTTTTATATAGGAATGGTTTTGATTTTTTTACATTGATTTTATATCTTGCGACTTTACTATATTCGTTTATTGTTTCTTATAGTTTCCTGGTGGAATCTTTGGAATTTTTTATATAAAGAATCATGTCAACGGCAAATAGTGACAATTTGACCTTTTCTTTCCTAATTTAGATACCTTTGATTTTTTTCTCTTGCCTGATCACTGTGCCTAGAACTTCCAGTAGTATATTAAATAGCAGTGGTGGCAGGAGGCATCCCTGTTTTTTCCTGAATTTAGGGGAATAGGCTTCAGCTCTTCTGCATATAGTATGATGTTAGCTGAGGGCATGTCATAGATGGTCTTTATTATGTTGAGATACTTTCCTTCTATACTTATCTTATTTAGTGTTTTGATCATAAATGGATGTTGTATCTTATTGAAAACTTTCTCTGTATCAATTGAAATGACCCTATACACTTTATCTATGATTTTGTTTATGTGGTGTATCACATAGATTGATTTTCCAATTTGATCCATCCTTGTGCTCCCGGGGTGAATCCTACTTGTTCATGATGTATGATCTCTTGATGCATTGTTGTATTCTGTTTCCTAATATTTTGTGTAGGATTTTGGGATTTGTGTTCATCACAGATATTGGTTGATAGTATCATTTTTGTGGTATTGTCTATGCCAGACTTTGATGTTAGGGTAATGTTGGCCTCATAATATGATTCAGGAAGTATTGCTTCCTCTTCATTGTTTTGAAAGAGTCTGAGAAGGACAGGCATTAATTCTTCTTTGAATGCTTGGTAAAACTCACTGGTGAAACGATCTGGTCCATGGCTTTTGCCTTTAGGGAGATTATGGATAGTCATTTTAATCTCTTCACTATGAATTGGTCTATTTAGATTATCAAGATCTTCTTGGTTCAATCTAGGTAAGCTATCAGGTTCTAGAAACTTGTCCATTTCTACTAGGTTGTTAAATTTAGTGGCATAAAGTTCTTCATAAGATTTTCATATAATCATATGTATTTCTGTGGTATCAGTGGTAATTTCTCCCCTATCACTTCTAATTTCGGATATTTGTGTCCTTTCTTTTCATCCATTGATTAGTCTAGCCAAGGTTTTGTCAGTTTTGTTGACTTTCTCAAAGAACCAGCTCTTTGTAATATTCATTTTCTCTATTGTCCTCCTGTTCTCTAATTAGTATAGCTCTGCTTTAATTTTTATTATTTCTTTTCTTCTGTTGACTTTGGGTTTTGTGTGCTCTTCTATTTCTAGTTCTTTAAGATGGTATGTTAAGTTATTTCCTTGTGATTTTTCTTGTTTCTTAGGACAGGCCTGTATTGATATAAATTTGCCTCCTATCACTGCTTTCGCTGTGTCCCAATAATTCTGGTATGTTGTGTTTTCATTGTCAGTTATTTGTATATATTTTTTACTCTCATCTCTTATTGTTCTTTTATCCAGTCCTGTTTAAATGAGCTGTTCTTCATCTCCATGTATATGTGTTTTTTTCTGCTTTCCTTTTAGAATTGATCTCCAGTTTCAAAGCATGATGGTGTGAAGATACACATGGTATAATTTCAATCTTCTTGAATTTGCTGAGGCTACTTCTGTGTCTCAGCATGTGGGATATCTTTGAGAATGTTCCATGTGCACTAGAAAAGAACAAATAGTCTCCTTTTGCTGGATGAAGTGTCCTGCAAATATCAACTGTGGCCAATTGCTGTAATGTGTCATTCAGTGCTGATGTTTCCTTATTTATTTTCTGTTTGGATGATCTGTCCATGGCTGTTAGTGCGGGGTTTAAGTCTCCCACAATGATTGTGTATTCATCAGTATCTCCTTTCAAATCGGTTAGTAGTTTCTTTGTCTATTTTGGTGCATCCTGTTTAGGAGCATATATATTAATTAGTGTCAAGTATTATTGTTGTTGTATTGTCCCTTTTATCATTATGTAATGTCAGTTCTTGTCTTTTACTATCCCTTTAAACCTGAAGATTATTTCATTCGGTATAAGTATGGCAACTCCTGCTTTTCTCTGGTTACCATTTGGTTGAAGTATTGTTTCCCATCCTTTCACTCTGAGTCTGTGTTTGTCCTTATGGCTGAGGTGTGTTTCCTGGAGAGAGCACAGAGATTGATTCTGTTTTTAATCTAGTCTGCTACTGTGTGCCTTTTTATTGGTGAGTTCAGCCCATTAACATTTAGATTGACGATCGATATAGGAGGATTTCCTGTCACCATTACTTATTTCTTTGTTTGATTTGTTTTATTCCTGTTTCTTTCCCGTTGCCCCAACTTTGTTCCATTTTTCCTGATGTTTTGTTTCAGGTCAAAGAGACTCCTTCAGTATTTCTTGGAGTGCTGGCCTTGTCCTGGAAAATTCCCTCAGCTTCTGTGTGTCTAAGAAGGTCTTTATGCCACCTTCATATCTGAAAATTAATTTTGCTGGATAAATTATCCTTGGCTATAAGTTACTCTCTTTTCACTTTTTGTATATTGGTTTCCACCCTCTCTGGCTTGCTGCATTTCTGCTGAGAAATATGATGCCATCCTGATGGGTTTTCCTCTAAAAGTTATAGTTCTTGTTTCCCTGGCTGCCTTGAGAATTGACTCTTTCTCTTTAATTTTGGATATCTTTAGTACCATATGTCTTGGAGAAGATCTGTTAAGGTCCCGGTATCTAGGGGACCTGTTTCCTTCTTGAATTGGTGTTCCAGATATTTCCATAGGTTTGGAAATTCTCACCTACTATTTGTTTGAGTGTGCTCTCTGTAGAATGCTCTACCCCTTCTTCGATTTCTATTATCCTGATGTTGTTTTGTCTCATGGAGTCAGATAGTTCTTGTACAATGCTTTCAATCATTTTGTTTCTATATTCCCTCCCTTCCGCTTTCTTAGCTGTTCCCATGTTATGATCTTCAATATCACTAATTATTTCCTCCATGTGGTTGGCCCCGTTTCCTATGGCAGTATTTAGTTTCTCACTTTTTTTATTGTAATATTTATCTCTCACATTTCTATGTCAATCTTCCTTAAGGTTTGAATTTCTTTGTGAAATTGTTCCTTTTGTTCATGGAGTTATTTTTATGTCATTCATTTGCTTTTTTATGTTGTTTTTCTCTGCCAGAGTGCTCTGCCAATATGTTTTCATTTGTCTCAGAGACTTTAGAATTGTTACTTGAACTTCTCTGTCACTTAGTCCAGAACCTTCTAGATCTAAGATGCTGTCTTGATAAATTTCCTGATCTTTTTGAGGAGTTTTAGTATTAAGGAATTCATCCTGTATGCTGGGTTCTTCCTCATTGACATGAGGGCATTATGTTCAGTAGTAGTGCACCAAAACCCAGATTGGTACTTTTGTGTAGTCTTGGTGTAGGGCAGACACAAGTTGGTGCTGTGGGTGGCAAGTTTTGGGAGAGAGGGTTTGTCTATTTCTTATTTCTGGTCTCCTGCTACATTTGGTGTCAGTGTGCATCTGTCATGGTCCCTTCGTTTCCTACATTTAGTTGGTTGGGGAAGCTGTAGGAAAGGAAATATGCCAAGAAAAGGCACAATGGGACAACTCCTCCTTCTGCCCTATGCTGTGGAAGCTGGGTGATTCGGGCCGAGGCTGCTCCTGCTGGCTGGGGCGAATGCTATAAAAATGGCCTTTCTTTCCAGGCCTGCTCCAGCGACCAAGTGTTCGGACAGAGTCTGTGGACTCGAAGTGTTTTTAGGAGCCAGGGGCATGCGAGCAGACATGCACACAATTCTGAAGCTGTTGTTTTGACCCCGCGGTAGAATGGGAGCCAGTTTGTCTTTGAAGCGGGCGGTATGGGAACTGCAGCCCCATGCAGGAGCCGCACGAGCAGCACCAGCAGCAGGTCAACCTTCACAGCGGGCAGGAATGGAAGCCGTACTCTAGTGCAGGGGTCGTGCGCTGTCCGCTTGGCAGACGGCTAGCCCTGGCAGTGGGCCGCAACCAGGAACTGCAGGCTTGGACCAGGAACCCCAGGCCTGCGCAGGAGCCGTGCGTGCCTGAGTTGTGTTTTCCAAGAGAGCGTAGGGCCACAATGTCGTCTCTGCAATTCAGAGTCCTTGCTGTGCCCTGCTAACACTCAAAAGTTACAGAGGCTGGCTCCCAAGCTCTGTCCCCAACTTGCCATTCCAAATTCCAGCTCCCCAGAGCAGCTCCCCAATGACTCCCACTGTTCTGCCACTTTGCTAGGGCTTTTCCTCTTGACACCTCTTGTCCTCTACCCCTCCCATGCACTGAACTGCTCCTGGATGGTCACTCACAATCGGGTCCTGTTGCGATCTATCTTTGATCCCTCCCCTCTCTCCAACTCGCCCCTTTCTCTCCAACTTTCAGGTGTTTACTGGCAATACGTGGATTTCTCACCTGCTGTTTTTGTCACTCAGAGTCTTCTTTCTTGGATCCTGGGGGCCATTCAATTGTGTTTTCTTGGAGACGCTTTAGAAGCCTACTCTCCTTTCACCATCTTGCCCTCCAACCTCCAAGCATTGAAGAGATTTTTATCAACATCAACCAAATTAAAAGGTTATATTTAATTTGTGGAACCAGCAACAGTTAGTCATGTAATGTCTTCTCTTCTGGTTACTGGATGCCGCTGAGTATTGTCAGAACGTGAAAAGTTCATGAGGGATCTGAAAATTCAAGTTGGAAAGTTTTATTCAAAGAGAGAAGTATGGGCATGGCAGATTAATGTAGCAGGGTCCAAGGCACACAGTTGCCCTGAACTTTGGGTTAGCTCTTCTTATACAGAAAATCTACACGCAGATTCTTCAATATCAAGATCTGGTCACCTGGGAAAATCACAGGTAGAATCGGAACACAGTAAACTTTTCCTTGCTGCTAGCCAAGCTCAGGTAAGCTTGTTTTCCGAGATCTGGCTCACTGTAGACAGAACAGAAGCCATATGAGTTCTTTTATTTATAGCTAACTAAGCTCAGCTAATCTTGGTTTCTTCTAGCCCCCTGAAGTTTCTTTGTATTAAGACTTTTGCTGTCTAATCACTATCATCTGCACAAATTCACAGTTCCTTCTTGAGAACATGAGGGACACATAAAAACAATCACTATGCTGGATTTCATTTAACATTTAACTTTATTTCAACTTTCAAATTTTATTAAAACCTGGCACTATTACTGTGAAGAATCAAATTTCAATAAAATAAGGGTGTCAACTTTTAGAATTTTCCTAAGAAAAAGTAGAAGAAAAATCAGGATTTACCAAGCAAAGGACTAACAGAACATTGAGTAGAATAGAAGTATGGAGTTAAACATGTGTTTTGAATTATCAATTTCACTAAAGGACAATCGTTTACATAAGTGGTATCTAACACTTTGGCTTCCCTGGGCCACATTGGAAATAGAATTGTCTTGGAAATCACAAAAAATCCACTAGTACTAACAATGGATCATAAGGTATAACAAAAAAATGCCACAAAATATTACATTTTCAGTATTTGTATTGGGCTACATTCAAAGCCATCCTGAGCAACATGTTGGTTAGGCCTGCCTTATATGAAGCTCGTTAGATATTTTACTTCTAAAGCTTTGGAAGAAAATTTTTAAAATTCATTTTTATTGCTAGACTTATTGGGGTGACATCTGTTAGCAAGGATAACATAGGTTTCATGCATACAATTCTACAGTCAACTTATTGTTCACCACCCAGTGTGAGTTCTCTTTCCATCACCTTATATTTAGCTTCCCTTCCATCCTCCCACACCCCATCCCCTTTTTCTCCTCCCTAACCCACTCATTCCCAAATAAACATTGAACTTTTGATTATGTCCATGGGTTGATTGTTTTTTTGTTTATTTCTTATCTCTTTGTTCCTTTCAGTTTCATATTACGCATATGAGTGAAATCATACAGATCTTTGTTTTTTCTGTCTGACTTATTTCACTAAGTATGATGATCTTCAGGTCCATCCATTTTGTTGCAAATGACACTATTTCATTTTTTATTTTTTCTTATTTTGTCTTTTTTTTGTTGTATGTGGGTAGCTCTCTAGATGGGAGTCGAAGCCAGGCCGCAGCACTGATAGCTCCGGAGCCTTAAGCCACTACACCACCAGAGAAATCCCTCATGTTTTCTTATAGCTGAGTGATATTCCATTGTGTGTATGTACCACAGCTTCTTTATCCAGTCATCTGTCGCAGGACACTTTGGTTGTTTCCATGTTATGTCCACTGTCAACAGCGCTGCAATGAACATTGGGGTACATAAGTTTTTGTGCACAAAGGTTTTTCAGGTTTTTTGTGTAGACCCCCAGAAGAGGGATTGCTGGGTCAAATGGGAACTCCATTCCCCATTTTCTGATGTACCTCCACACTGCCTTCCATAGTGGTTGTACAAGTTTTCCTTCCAAAGAGCAGTGTACCAGAGTCCCTTTTTCTCCACATCCTCTCCAGCACTTTTTATTTCTTGTTCTGTTGTTAATAGCCATTCTAAAAGGTGTGAGGTGATACCTCATTGTGATTTTGATTGGCATTTCCCTAATAGCTAATGAGGTTGTGTAGTTTTTCATATGTCTGCTGCACATCTCTACTTCTTCGTGGGAGAAGTGCCTGTTTAGTTCTTCTGCCCAGTTTACAATTGGGTTGTTTGTTTTTGTGTTATTAAACCTTATTAGATCTTTATATATTTTAGATATTTGACCATTATCTGATGCGTTACTTGCAAATACTTTCACCCATTCAGTTGGCTGTCTCTTTGCCTTGTTGATGGTTTCTTTTCCTGTGCAGAAGCTTTTTAGTTTGATAAAATCCCATTCATTTGTTTTTGCTTTTACTTCCCTTGCCTTTGAGGTCAGGTTCATGAAGTCTTCCTTGAGTCCTAGGTCTATAAATTTAGTACCAAAGTTTTCTTCTGTACAGTTTATTGTTGCAGGTCTGATATGAAATTCTTTAATCCATTTCGAGTTAATTTTTGTATATGGAGAGAGTTCGGAGGTCAATTTCATTTTTTGCATATATTATTCCAGTTTTCCCAGCACTACCTACTAAAGAGGGTGTCTTTTCCTCATTGTATGTTTTTTGCTCCTTCATCGAAAATTACTTTTCCATAAATTTGTGGGTTTATTTCTGGGTTTTCAGTTCTATTCCATTGGTCTATATTTCTGTTCTTCTGCCAGTACCAAGCTGTTTTGACTATTGATGCTCTGTAATATCAATTGAAGTCAGGGAATGTAATGCCTCCAGCCTTATTCTTTTTAAGTGGTATCCTTTGGCAATTCGAGTTCATTTATGGTTCCATATGAATTTACTAATTCTTTTATCTATTTCATGGAAGTATGACTGTGGGATTTTCATGTGTATTGCATTAAATGTGTAGATGGCTGTAGGCAGAATATCCATTTTAACAATGTTAAATTTTCCTATCCATGAACAGGGGATATTTTTCCACCTCTTAAAGTCTGTTTCTATTTCTTTCAAAATTGTCTTATACTTTTCTGTGTATAAGTCTGTCACTTCCTTCAATAACTTAAACCTCAGGTATTTCATTCATTTTGTTTTGATAGCAAAGGGAATGGATTCCCTCCTTTCTTTTCCCGTGGATTTGTTGTTTGTATATAGGAATGCTGGTGATTTTTTAATAATTATTTTGTATCCTGTGACATTATTATATACGTTTATTGCTTCTAATAGTTTCCTGGTAGAATCTTTGGAATTTTTTATATAAGGCGTCACGTCATCGGGAAATAGTGACAATTAGATCTCTTCTATCCAAATGTGGATAAGTTTGATTCCTTTCACTTGCCCGATTGCTGTGGCTAGAAATTTTATTACTATATGAAGTAACAATGGTGACAGAGGGCATCCCTGTCTTGTTCCTGATTTTAAGGGAATAGGCTTCCGCTTTTCCCCATTGACTATTATGTTAGCCGAGGTCTTGTCATATATGACCTTTATTATGTTGAGATGCTTTCCTTCTATACCTATTTTATTTAGAGTTTTGATCATAAATGGATGCTGTATCTTGTTGAAAGCTTTTTCTGCATCAATGGGAAATGGTCATACGTTCTTTATCTTTGATTTTATTTATGTGGTGTATCACATAGATTGATTTTCGTATGTTGAAACATCCTTGTGCTCCTGGGATGAATACCACTTGATCTTGAGGTATGATCTTTTAGATGTATCGCTATATTCTGTTTGATAATATTTTGTTTAGAATTTTTGCATCTGTGTTCATCAGAGATATTGGTCTATAGTTTTCTTTCTTTGTATTGTCTTTGCCGGGCTTTAGTATTAGAGTAATGTTGGCCTCATAGAAGGAGTTAGGAAGTAGTGCTTCTTCTTCAATATTTTGGAGGAGTCTGAGGAGAATAGGTGTTTATTATTCTTTGAATGCTTGGTAAAACTCACTGATGAAACAATCTGGTCCATGGCTTTTGCCTTTAGGGAGATTATGGATAGTCATTTAATCTCTTTACTCTGAATTGGTCTATTTAGATTATCAAGATCCTGTTGGTTCAATCTAGGTAAGCTATAAGATTGTAGAAACTTGTCCATTTGTTCTAGGTTGTTAAATTTAGTGGCATAAAGTTCTTCATAAGATTTTCATATAATCCTATGTATTTCTGTGGTATCAGTGGTAATTTCTCCCCTTTCATTTCTAATTTTGGATACTTCTGTCTTTTCCTTTCATCCTTTGATAGTCTTGCCAAGGTTTTGTCAGTTTTGTTGACTTTCTCAAAGAACCAGCTCTTTGTAATATTCATTTTTTTTTTTACTGTCCTCCTGTTCTCTAATTGGTAAAGCTCTGCTTTAATTTTTATTATTTCTTTTCTTCTGCTGACTTTGGGTTTTGTGTGCTCTTCTACTTCTAGTTCTTTAAGATGGTATGTTTAGTTGTTTCCTTGTGATTTTTCTTGTTTCTTAAGACAGGGCTGTATTGATATAAATTTCCCTCTTATCACTGCTTTCACTGTGTCCCAATAATTCTGGTATGTTGTGTTTTCATTGTCAGTTATTTGTATATATTTTTTACTCTCATCTCTTATTGTTCTTTTATCCAGTCCTTTTTAAATGAGCTGTTCTTCATGTCCATGTATATGTGTTTTTTTCTGCTTTCCTTTTACAGTTGATCTCCAGTTTCAAAGCATGGTGGGCTGAGGATATAGATGGTATATTTTCAATCTTCTTGAATTTCGTGAGGCTTCGTTTTTGTCTCAGCATGTGGGATATCTTTGAGTATGTTCCATGTGCACTAGAAAAGAACAAATAGTCTCCTTTTGCTGGATGAAGTGTCCTGCAAATATCAATTAGGGCAATTGCTGTAATGTGTCATTCAGTGCTTCTGTTTCCTTATTTATTTTCTGTTTCGATGTTAGTGCGGTGTTTAAGTCTCCCACAATGATTGTGTATTCACCAATTTCTCCTTTCAAATCTGTTAGTTGTTTCTTTGTCTATTTTGGTGCATCCTGATTAGGAGCATATATATTAATTAGTGTCAAGTACTATTGTTGTTGTATTGTGCCTTTTATCGATATGTAATGTCCATCTTTGTCTTTTACTATCCCTTTTAACCTGACATTTATTTCTTTCGGTATAAGCATGGCAACTCCTGCTTTTCTCTGGTTACCATTTGGTTGAAGCATTGTTTCCCATCCTTTCACTCTGAGTCTGTGTTTGTCCTTATGGCTGAGGTGTGTTTCCTGGAGACAGCACAGAGATTGATTCTTTTTTTAATCTAGTCTGCTACTCTGTTTCTTTTTATTAGTGAGTTCAGCCCATTAACATTTAGAGTGACGATCGATATAGGAGGATTTCCTCTGACCATTCCTTATTTCTTTGTTTGATTTGTTTTATTTTTGTTTCTTTCCCGTTGTCCCAACCTTGTTCCATTTTTCCGGATGTTTATTTTCAGGTCGTAGAGACTCCTTCAGTATTTCTTGGAGTGCTGGCCTAGTTCTGACAAATTCCCTCAGCTCTTGTGTGTCTGAGAAGGTCTTTATTCCACCTTCATATCTGAAAATTAATTTTGCTGGATAAATTATCCTTGGCTATAAGTTACTCTCTTTTTAGTTTTGGTATATTGGATTCCACTCTCTTCTGGCCTGCTGCATTTCTGCTGAGAAATATCATGCCATCCTGATGGGTTTTCCTCTAAAAGTTATAGTTCTTGTTTCCCTGGCTGCCTTTAAAATTGACTGTTTCTCTTCAATTTTGGATATCTTTAGTACCATGTGTCTTGGAGAAGATCTGTTAAGGTCCCCGTATCTAGGGGATCTGTTTTCTTGTGCACTTGGGTTTCCAGATATTTCCATAGGTTTGGAAAGTTCTCATCTACTATTTGTTTGAGTGTAGTCTCTGTAGAATGCTCTACCCCTTCTTAGATTTCTATTATCCTGATGTTATTTTGTCTCATGGAGTCAGATAGTTGTTGTAGAATTCTTTCAATCCTTTTGTTTCTATATTCCCTCAGTTCCTGTTTCTTAGCTGTTTTCAAGTTCTGATCTTGAATATCACTAATTATTTCCTCCATGTGGTTGGCCCTGTTTCATATTGCAGTATTTAGTTTCTCACTTCTTTTTATTGTATTATTTATCTCTCACATTGCTAGGTCAATCTTTCCAGGGGTTTAATTTCTTTCTTAAATTGTTCCTTTTGTTCATGGAGTTATTTTTATGTCATTCATTTCCTTTTTTATGTTGTTTATCTCAGCCATAGTGTTCTGCAAGTATGATTTCATTTGTCTCAGAGCCTTTAAATTGCTACTTGAACTTCTCTGTCACTTATTCCAGAAACTTCTAGATCTAAGATGCTGTATTGATAAATTTCCTGATCTTTTTGAGGAGTTTTAGTTTTAAGAAAATCATCCTGTATGCTGGGTTCTTCCTCATTGACATGAGGGCGTTATGTTCAGTAGTAGTGCACCAAAGCCCAGATTGGTACTTTTGTGGAGTCTTGGTTTAGGGCAGACACAAGGTCGCACTGTTGGGGGCAAGTTTGGGGAGAGAGGGGATGTCTATTTCTTATTTCTGGTCTCCTGCTACATTTGGAGTCAGTGTGCATCTGTCATGGTCCCTTCGCTTCCTGCATTTAGTTGATTGGGGAGGCTGTAGGAAATGAAAGATGCCAAGAAAATGCACACTGGGACAAATCCTCTTTCTGCCCTATGCTGGCGAAGCTGGTTGATGTGGCGCGAGGCTCCTCCTGCTAGCTGGTGCGAATGCTATAAAAACCGCCTTTCTTTGCAGGCCTGCTCCAGTGACCAGGTGTTGTGGCAGAGTCTGTGGATTCAAACTGCTTTTAGGAGCCAGGGGCAAGCGAACATGTATGCACACAATTCCAAAGCTGTTGTTTTGACCCCGCGGTAGAAAGGGAGCCAGTTTGTCTTTGCAGCGAAGGTATGGGAACTGTAGCCACATGCAGGAGCTGCATGAGCAGCACCAGCATTAGGTCAACCTCCACAGTCGGCAGGAATTGAAGCCGCAGCCTAGTGTAGGGTTCGTGCGCTGTCCGCTTGGCAGGCGGCTAAACCCCTCAGTGAGCCGCAACCAGGAACTGCAAGCTGCGACCAGGAATCCCAGTCCTGCGCAGGAGCCATGCTTGCCTGCGTTGTGTTTCCCAAGAGAGCCTAGTGTCACCATGTCGTCTCTGCAGTTCAGAGTCCTTGCTTTGCCCTGCTAACACTCAAAAGTTACAGAGGCTGGCTCCCAAGCTCTGTTCCCAACTTGCCAGTCCAATTCCAGCTACCCAGACCTGCTCCACAATGATTCCCACTGTTCTGCCACTTTGCTAGGGCTTTTCCTCTTGTCACCCCTTGTCCTTTCCCTATCCCATACACTGAACTGCTCCTGGATGGTCACCCACAATCAAGTCCTGTTGCGATCTGTCTTTGATCCCTCCCTTCTTCCCGACTCGCCCATTTCTCTCCAACCTTCAGATGTTTACTGTCAATACGTGGATTTCTCAGCTGCTGTTTCTGTCACTCAGAGTTTTCTTTCTTGGACCCTGGGGGTCGTTCAATTGTGTTTTCTGGGAGACTCTTTAGAGCCCTACTGTCCTTTCACCATCTTGCCCTCCAACCTCCAATCATTGAAGAGAATTTTATGAACATCAACCAAATTAAAACGTTATATTTAATTTGTGGAACCAGCAACAGTTAGTCATGTAATGTCTTCACTTCTGGTTCTTGGATGCCCCTGAGTATTGACAGAATGTGAAAAGTTCATGAGGGATCTGAAAATCCAAGTTCAAAGTTTTATTCCAAGAGAGAAGTATGGGCATGGCAGATTAATGTAGCAGTGTCCAAGACACAAAGTTGCCCTGAACTTTCGGTTAGCTCTTCTTATACAGGAAATGTACACACAGATTCTTTAATATCAAGATGTGGTCACCTGTAAAAAATCACAGGTAGAATCGGCCACAGTAAACTTTTCCTTGCAGCTAGCCAAGCTCAGGTAAGCTTGTTTTCCGAGATCAGGCTCACTGTAGACAGAGCAGTAGCCATATGAGTTCTTTCATTTGTAGATAACTAAGCTCAGCTAAACTTGGTTCCTGCTAGCCCCCTCAAGTTTATTTGTATTAACTCTTTTGCTGTCTAATCATTATCATCTGCACAAATTCACAGTTCCTTCTTGAGAACATGTGGGACACATAAAAACAATCACTATGCTGGATTTCATTTAACATCAAACTCAATTTCAACTTTCAAATTTAATTTAAACCTGGCACTATTACTGTGAAGAATCAAATTTCAATAAAATAAGTGTGTCAACTTTTACTATTTTCCTAAGAAAAATGAAAGAAAAACCAGGATTTACGAAGCAAAGGACTAACAGAACTTTGAGTAGAATAGCAGTGTTGAGTTAAACGGGTGTTTTGAATTATCAGTTTCACTAAAGGACAATCATTTACATGAGTGGTAACTAACACTTTGGCTTCCCTGGGCCACATTGGAAATAGAATTGTCTTGGGTAACACATAAAATCCACTAGTACTAACAATAGCTCAAAAGCTATAACAAAAAAAGTGCCACAATATATTACCTTTTAAGTATTTGTATTGGGCTACATTCAAAGCCATCCTGGGCCACAGGTTGGTTAGGCCTGCCTTATATGAAGCTCGTTGGATATTTTCCTTCTAAAACATTGGAAGAATATTTTTAAAATTCATTTTTATTGTTAGACTTATTGGGGTGACATTTGTTAGCAAGGATAACATAGGTTTCATGCATACAATTCTACAGTGCATTGTCAACTTATTGTATAATATGTTCACCACCCTGTGTGAGTTCTCTTTCCATCACCTCATATTTAGCTTCCCCTCTGTCCTCCCACACCCCTTCCCCTTTTTCCCCTCCCCAACCCACTAATTCCCAAATAAACTTTGAACTGTTGATTATGTCCATGGGTTGATTGTTTGTTTGTTCATTTCTTATCTGTTTGTTCCTTTCAGTTTTATATTCTGCATATGAGTGAAATCATACCATTCTTTCTTTTTTCTGTCTGACTTATTTCACTAAGTATGATGATCTTCAGTTTCATCCATTTTGTTGCAAATGACACTATTTCACATTTTCTTCTTTTTTTTTTTTTGCCCTTTTTCTTGTTGTATGTGTGTAGCTCTATAGATGGTTGTTGAACCCAGGCCGCAGCACTGATTGCACCAGAGCCTTAAGCCACTAGACGACCAGAGAACTCCATCATGTTTACTTATAGCTGAGTGATATTCCATTGTGTATATGTATCTCAGCTTCTTTATCCAGTCATCTGTCACAGGGCACTTTGGTTGTTTCCATGTTATGTCCACTGTTAACAGCGGTGCCATGAACATTGGGGTACATAAGTCTTTGTGGACAAAGGTTTTCAGGTTTTTTGGGTAGACCCCCAGACGAGGGATTGCTGGGTCAAATGTGAACTCCATTCCCAGTTTTCTGAGGAACCTCCACAATGCCTTCCACAGTGGTTGTACCAGTTTTTATTCCTACCAGCAGTGTACCAGAGTCCCTTTTTTGCCACATCCTCTCCAACACTTGTTTTTTCTTATCTTGTTGATAATAGCCATTCTAACAGGTGTGAGGTGATACCTCATTTTGATTTTGATTTGCATTTCCCTGATAGCTAATGAGGTTGAGCAGTTTTTCATATGTCAGCTGCCCATCTGTACTTCTTTGTGGGAGAAGTGCCTGTTTAGTTCTTCTGCCCAGTTTATATTTTTTTCTTTTTAATTCATTTTTATTATTAGACTTATTGGGGTGATATGTGTTAGCAAGGATTACATAGGTTTTAGACATACAATTCTACAGTGCATTGTCAACTTCATGTATAGTAAGTTCACCACCTAATGTGACTTCTCTGTCAATCACCTTGTATTTAGCTTCCTCCCCATCCTCTCCCACCCCCTTCCCTTTCTCCCCTCCCTGACCCACTCATCCCCAAATAAACATTAAACTATTGTTTTGTCCCTGGTTTATTTGTTTGTTCATTTCCTTTTTCTTTGCTTTCAGTTTTATATTTCACTTATTAGTGAAATCATGCAGTTCTTTGTTTTTTCTGTCTAGCTTATTTCACTTAGCATGATGATCTCCAGGTCCATCCATTTTGTCACAAATGGCAATATTTCATCTTTTCTTACAGCTGAGTAATATTCCATTGGGTATATGTACCACAGCTTCTTTATCCAGTCATCTGTCGCAGGGCACTTTGGTTGTTTCCATGTTTTAGCCACTGTGAACAGCGTTGCAATGTACATTGGGGTATATAAGTCTTTGCCGACAAAGGTTTTCAAGTTCTTTTGGTAGCTCCCCAAAAGGGGGATTGCTGGGTCAAATGGTAGCTCTATTCCCAATTTTCTGAGGAACCTCCACACTGCCTTCCACAGTGGTTGTAACAGTTTGCATTCCCACAAGCAGTGTACCAGAGTTCCATTTTCTCGACATCCTCTCCAGCACTTGTTAGTCCTTGCTTTGTTGATAATAGCCAGTATAACAGGTGTGAGGTGGTATCTCATTGTGCTATTTTTTTTAAATTCATTTTTATTGTTAGACTTATTGGGGTGATATCTGTTAGCAAGGATTACATAGGTTTCAGGCATACAATTCTACAGTGCATTGTCAACTTGTATAATAATTTCACCACCTAATGTGACTTCTCTTTCCATCACCTTACATTTAGCTTCCCCCCTCCTCTGCCCAGTTCATAATTGGGTTGTTTGTTCTTGTGTTATTAAGTCTTATTAGTTCTTTATATATTTTAGATATTAGACCTTTATCTGATGCGTTATTTGCAAATATTTTCTCCCATTCAGTTGGCTGTCTCTTTGCCTTGTTGATGGTTTCTGTTCCTGTGCTGAAGCTTTGAGTTTCATAAAATCCCATTCATTTATTTTTGCTTTCACTTCCCTTGCCTTTGAGCTCAGGTTCATGAAGTCTTCCTTGAGTCCTAGGTCTATGAGTTTAGTACCAATGTTTACTTCTATAAAGTTTATTGTTGCAGGTCTGATATGAAGGACTTTAATCCATTTTGAGTTAATTTTTGTATATGGAGAGAGTTCACAGCTCATGCACATTTTTTTGCATATATTATTCCAGTTTTCCCAGCACCAACTAGTAAAGAGGCTGTCTTTTCCTCATTGTATTTTTTTTGCTCTTTTATCGAAAATTATTTGTCCATAATTTTGTGAGATTTTTTCTAGGTTTTCAGTTCTATTCCATTGTTCTATATTTCTGTTCTTCTGCCAGTATCAAGCTGTTTTGACTATTGATGCTTTGTAATATCAATTGAAGTCAGGGAATGTAATGCCACCAGCCTTTTTCTTTTTATGTAGTATGCTTTGGCAATTCGAGGTCATTTATGGTTCCATATGAATTTACTAATTCTTTTATCTATTTCATGAAAGTATGATTGTGGGATTTTCATGGGTATTACATTCAATGTGTAGATTGTTTTAAGCAGAATGTCCATTTTAACAATGTTAAATTTTCCTATCCATGAACAGGGGATATTTTTCTTCCTCTTAAGGTCTGTTTCAATTTCTTTCAAAAGTGTCTTATACTTTTCTGTGTATAAGTCTGACACTTTCTTTTATCCAGTCCTTTTTAAATGAGCTGTTCTTCATCTCCATGTATATGTGTTTTTTTCTGCTTTCCTTTTACAGTTGATCTCCAATTTCAATGCATGGCGGTCTGAGGATACACATGGTATAATTCCAAGCTTCTTGAATTTTTTGAGGCTACTTTTGTGTCTCAGCATGTGGGATATTTTTGAGAATATTCCATGTTTACTAGAAAAGAACAAATAGTCTGTTTTTGCTGGATGAAATGTCCTGCAAATATCAATTATGTGTCATTCAGTGCTGTTGTTTCCTTATTTATTTTCTGTTTGGATGATCTTTCCATGGCTGTTAGTGCGGTGTTTAAGTCTCCCACAATGATTGTGTATTCATCAGTTTCTTCTTTCCAGTCTAATACTAGTTTCTTTGTCTATTTTGGTGCATCCTGGTTAGGAGCATATATATTAATTAGTGTCAAGTATTATTGTTGTTTTATTGTGCCTTTTATCATTATGTAATGTCCGTCCTTGTCTTTTACTATCCCATTTAACCTGAAGTTTATTTCATTCGGTAGAAGCATGGCAACTCCTGCTTTTCTCTGGTTACCATTTGGTTGAAGCATTGTTTCCCATCCTTTCACTCTGAGTCTGTGTTTGTCCTTATATCTGAGGTATGTTTCCTGGAGACAGCACAGAGATTGATTCTGTTTTTTAATCTAGTCTGCTACTGTGTGTCTTTTTATTGGTGAGTTCAGGCCATTAACATTTAGAGTGACGATCGATATAGGAGGATTTCCTGTGACCATTCCTTATTTCTTTGCTTGATTTGTTTTATTTTTGTTTCTTTCCCATTGCCCCAACTTTGTTCCATTTTTCCGGATGTTTATTTTCAGGTCGTAGAGACTCCTTCAGTATTTCTTGGAGTGCTGGCCTTGTCTTTGCAAATTCCCTCAGCTTGGTGTGTCTGAGAAGGTCTTTATTCCACCTTCATATCTGAAAAATAATTTTCCTGGATTAAATCTTCTCGCTTGCTGCATTTCTGCTGAGAAATTGGTAGCCGTCCTGATGGGTTTTCCACTAAAAGTTATAGCTCTTTTTTCCCTGGCTGCCTCGAGAATTGTCTCTTTCTCTTTAGTTTTAGATATCTTTAGTACCATGTATCTTGGAGAAGATCTGTTAGAGTCCAGGTGTCCAGGGGACCTGTTTTCTTCTTGAACTTGGGGTTCCAGATCTTTCCATAGGTTTGGAAAGTTCTCATCTCCTATTTGTTTTAGTATGCTCTTTCTGTAATGCTCTACCCTTTCTTCGATTTCTATTATCGTGATGTTGTTTTGTCTCATGCAGTCAGAAAGTTCTTGCATAATTCTTTCAATCCTTTTGCTTCTATATTCCCTCCCTTCCTCTTTCTTAGCTGTTTCTATGTTCTGGTCTATAATATCACCAATTATTTCGTCCATGTGATGGCCCTGTTTCCTATGGCAGTATTTAGTTTCTCACCAATTTTATTGTGTTATTTATCTCTCACATTTCTATGTCAATTTTCCTTAGGGTTTGAATTTGTTTGTTAAATTGTTTTTTTTTTTGTTCATGGAGGTTTTTTTTTTTTTGTCATTCATCTCCTTTTTTATGTTGTTTATCTCAGCCATGGTGCTCTGCCAGTATGTTTTCATTTGTCTCAGATCCTTGAATGGCTACTTGAACTTCTCTGTCACTTAATCCAGAAACTTCTAGATCTAAGAAGCTGTCTTCATAAATTTCCTGATCTTTTTGAGGAGTTTTAGTTTTAAGGAATTCATCCTGTACACTGGGTTCTTCCTCATTGACATGAGGGCGTTAGGTTCAGTAGTAGTACACCAAAGCCCATATTGATAGTTTTGTGGAGTCTTGCTGTAGGGCATACACAAGGTGGCACTGTTGGGGGCAAGTTTTGGGAGAGAGGGGTTGCGTAATTCTTATTTCTGGTCTTCTGCTACATTTGGAGTCAGTGCAGATCTGTCATGGTCCCTTTGCTTCCTGCATTTAGTTTGTTGGGGAGGCTGTAGGAAAGGAAAGATGCCAAGTAAAGGCCCCCTGGGACAACTCCTCCTTCTGCCCTATGCTGGGGAAGCTGGTTGATGCAGGCTGAGGCTGCTCCTGCTGGCTGGGGCGAATGCGATAAAAACCGCCATTCTTTCCAAGCCTGCTCCAGCGACCAAGTGTTGGGTCAGAATCTGTGGACTCGAACTGCTTTTAGGAGCTAGGGGAATGTGAGCAGGCATGCACTCAAGTCCAAAGCTGTTGTATTGGCCCCACGGTAGAAAGGGAGCCAGTTTGTCTTTGCAGCAGGCAGTATGGGAACTGCAGCCCCATGCAGGAGCCGCACTAGCAGCGCCAGCAGCAGGTCAACCTTCACAGCGGACAGGAATTTAAGCCACAGCCTAGTGCAGGGATCGTGTGCTGTCCGCTTGGCAGCCGTCTAGCCTGCGCTGTGGGCCGCAACCAGGAATTGCAGGCTGTGACCAGGAACCACGTGCGTGCGCAGGATCCGTGCGTGCCTGCGTTGTGTTTCCCAAGAGATCCTAGAGCCACAATGTCGTCTCTGCAGTTCAGAGTCCTTGCTGTGCCCTGCTAACACTCAAAAGTTACAGAGGCTGGCTCCCAAGCTCTGTCCCCAACTCGCCGCTCCAAACTCCAGCTCTCTAGCCCAGCTCCCCAACCACTACTACTGTTCTGTCTCTTTGCTAGGGCTTTTCCTCTTGTCACCTCTTTTCCTTCCCACCCGCCCACCTTGGACTGCACTGCTCCTGGACGGTCACGCACGATCAGGTCCTGTTGCGATCTCTATTTGTACCCTCCCCTCTCTCCGACTCGCCCCTTTCTCTCCAACCTTCAGGTGTTTACTTGCAATACATGGATTTCTCAGTTGCTGTTTTTGTCACTGACAATCCTCTTTCTTGGATCATGGGGGCCGTTCAATTGTGTTTTCTGGGAGAGGCTTTAGGGACCTCTTCTCCAGTCACCATCTTGCCCTCCAAACTCCAAGCATTGAAGAGATTTTTATGAACATCAACAAAATTAAAAGGTTATATTTAATTTGTGGAACCAGCAACAGTTAGTCATGTAATGTCTTCTCTTCTGGTTATTGGATGCCCCTCAGTATTGACAGAATGTGAAAAGTTCATGAGGGATCTGAAAATCCAAGTTGGAAAGTTTTATTCCAAGAGAGAACTATGGACATGACAGATTAATAGAGCGTATCCAAGGCACACAGTTGCCCTGAACTTTGGGTTAGCTCTTCTTATACAGAAAATGTACACGCAGATGCTTCAATATCAAGATGTGGTCACCTGTAAAAAATCACAGGTAGAATCAGGCCACAGTAAACATTCCCTTGCAGCTAGCCAAGCTCAAGTAAGCTTGTTTTCTGTGATCAGGCTCACTGTAGATAGAGCAGTAGCCATATGAGTTCTTTCATTTGTAGATAACTAAGCTCAGCTAAACTTGGTTCCTGACAGCCCCCTCAAGCTTATTTGTATTAACTCTTTTGCTGTCTAATCATTACCATCTGCACAAATTCACAGTTCCTTCTTGAGAACATGTGGGACACATAAAAACAATCAGTATGCTGGATTTCATTTAAAATCTAACTTTATTTCAACTTTCATGTGTAATTAAAACCAGGCACTATTACTGTGAAGAATCAAATTTCAATAAAATAAGGGTGTCATCATTTAGAATTTTCCTAAGAAAAAGCAAAAGAAAAATCAGGATTTACCAAGGAAAGGACTAATAGAACTTTGAGTAGAATAGAAGTGCTGAGTTAAACAGGTGTTTTGAATTATCACTTTCACTAAAGGACAATCATTTACGTAAGTTGTATCTAACACTTTGGCGTCCCTGGGCCACCTTGGGAATAGAATTGTCTTGGGTAACACATAAAATACAATAGTACAAACAATAGCTCATAAACTATAACAAAAATATGCCACAAAATATCACATTTTAAGTATTTGTATTGGGCTACATTCAAAGCCATCCTGGCCAACAGGTTGGTCAGGCCTGCCTTATATGAAGCTCATTGGATATTTCACTTCTAAAACATTGGAAGAAAATATTTTAAATTCATTTTTATTGTTAGACTTATTGGGGTGACATCTGTTAGCAAGGATAACATAGGTTTCATGCATACAATTCTACAGTGCATTGTCAATTTATTGTATAATAAGTTCACCACCCAGTTTGAGTTCTCTTTCCATCACCTTATATTTAGCTTCACCTCCGTCCTCCCACACCCCCTCCACTTTTTCCCCTCCCTAAATCACTCATTCCAAAATAAGCATTGAACTATTGATTATGTCCATGTGTTGTTGTTTGTTTGTTCATTTCTTATATCTTTGTTACTTTCAGTTTTATATTCCGCACATGAATGAAGTCATACAGTTCTTTGTTTTTTCTATCTGACTTATTTCCCTAAGTATGATGATCTTCAGGTCCATCCATTGTGTTGAAAATGACACGATTTTATCTTTTCTTAAAGCTGAGTAATATTCCATGGTGTATATGTACCACAGCTTCTTTATCCAGTCATCTGTCACAGGGCACTTTGGTTGTTTCCATGTTATGTCCACTGCGAAGAGCGCTTCAATTAACATTGGGGTACATAAGTCTATGTGGATAAAGGTTTTGAGGTGTTTGGAGTAGACCCCCAGAAGAGGGATTGCTGTATCAAATGGTAACTCCATTCCAAGTTTTCTGAGGAAACTCCACCTTGCCTTCCACAGTGGTTGTACCAGATTTCATTCCCACCAGCAGTGTATGAGAATCCCTTTTTCTACACATCCTCTCCAGCATTTGTTATTTCTTGTCTTGTTGATAATAGCCATTCTAACAGGTGTGAGGTGATACCTCATTGTGATTTTGATTTGCATTTCCCTGATAGCTAATGAGGTTGAGCAACTTTTCAGGTGTCTGCTGGCCATCTGTACTTCTTCGTGGGAGAAATGCCTGTTTAGATCTTCTGCCCAGTTTACAATTGGGTAGTTTGTTTTTGTGTTATTAAGTCTTTTTAGTTCTTTATATATTTTAGATATTAGACCCTTATCTGATGCGTTATTTGCAAATATTTTCTCCCATTCAGTTGGCTGTCTCTTTGCCTTGTTGATGGTTTCTTTTCCTGTGCAGAAGCTTTTTAGTTTGATAAAATCCCATTCATTTGTTTTTGCTTTTACTTCCCTTGCCTTTGAGGTGAGGCTCATGAAGTCTTCCTTGAGTCTTAGGTGTATAAGTTTAGTACCAAAGTTTTCTTCTATACAGTTTATTGTTGCAGGTCTGATATGAAGGTCTTTAATCCATTTCAAGTTAATTTTTGTATATGGAGAGATTTCACAGCTCAAGTACATTTTTTGCACATATTATTCCAGTTTTCCCAGCACCACCTACTAAAGAGGCTGTCTTTTCCGCATTGTATGTTTTTTCCTCCTTTATCGAATAGTATTTCTCCTTAAATTTGTGGGTTCATTTCTGGGTTTTCATTTCTATTCCATTGGTCTGTATTTCTGTTCTTCTGCCAGTACCAAGCTGTTCTGACTATTGATGCTCTGTAATAGAAATTGAAGTCAGGGAATGTAATGCCACCAGCCTTACTCTTTTTATGTAGTATTGCTTTGGCAATTCGAGGTCATTTGTGGTTCCATATAAATTTACTAATTCTTTATCTATTTCATGAAAGTGTGATTGTAGAATTTTCATGGGTATTGCATTAAATATGTAGATTGCCTTAGGCAGCACGTCAATTTTAACAATGTGAAATTTTCCTATTAATGAACAGGGGACAATTTTCCCCCGCTTAAAGTATGTTTTAATTTCTTTCAAAAGTGTCTTATACTTTTCTGTGTATAATTCTGACACTCTTGATTAACTTAATTCTCAGGTATTTCATTCATTTTGTTTTGAAAGCAAATGGAATCGATTCCCTCATTTGTTTTTCTGTGGATGTGTTTTTTGCATATAAAAATGCTGTTCATTTATTTTACATTTATTTTTTATCCTGCGACTTTACTCTATTTGTTTATTGCTTCTAATAGTTTCCTGGTAGAATCTTTGGAATTTTTTATATAAGGCATCATGTCATCGGCAAGTAGTGACAATTTGATCTCCTCTTTTCAAATTTGGATACCTTTGATTCCTTTCTCTTGCCCAATTGTTGTTGCTAGAAGTTCCATAACTATATTCAATAACAGTGGTGACAGGGTCATCCCTGTCTTGTCCCTGATTTTAAGGGATTAGGCTTCAACTTGTTCCCCATTGAGTATAATGTTAGCCGAGGCCCTGTCAGATATGGCCTATATTATGTTGAGATGCTTTCCTTCTATACCTATTTTATTTAGTATTTTGATCATAAATGGATGCTGTATCTTGTTGAAAGCTTTTTCTGCATCAATGGTAAATGGTCATACATTCTTTATCTTTGATTTTGTTTATGTGGTGTATCACATAGATTGATTTTCCTATGTTGAACCCTCTTTGTGCTCCTGGGGTGAATCCCAATTGATCTTGATGTATGGTCTTTTTGATGCATCGCTATATTCTGTTTGCTAATATTTTGTTTAGAATTTTTGCATCTGTGTTCATCAGAGATATTGGTCAATAGTTTTCTTTCTTTCTATTGTCTTTGACAGGCTTTGGTATTAGAGTAATGTTAACCTCGTAGAAAGAGTTAGGAAGTATTCGTCTTCTTCAATTTTTTGGAAGAATATGAGGAGGATGGGTGTTATTACTCTGGTCCATGGCTTTTCCCTTTACGGAGATTATGGATAGTCATTTTAATCTCTTCACTATGAATTGGTCTATTTGGATTTTAGAGATCTTCTTGGTTCAATCTAGGTAAGCTATCAGGTTCTAGAATCTTGCCCATTTCTTCTAGGTTGTTAAATTTAGTGGCATAAAGTTCTTCATAAAATTTTCATATAATCCTATGTATTTCTGTGGTATCAGTGGTAATTTCTCCCCTTTCATTTCTAATTTTGTATATTTGTGTCCTTTCTTTTCATCCTTTGATTAGTCTCGCCAAGGTTTTGTCAATTTTGTTGACTTTCTCAAAGAACCAGCTCTTTGTAATATTCCTTTTTTTCTATTGTCTTCCTGTTTTCTAATTGGTATAGCTCTGCTTTAATTTTTATTATTTCTTTTCTTCTGCTGACTTTGGGTTTTGTGTGCTCTTCTTTTCCTAGTTCTTTAAGATGGTATGTTAAGTTGTTTTCTTGTGATTTTTCTTGTATCTTAAAACAGGCCTGTATTGATATAAATTTCCCTCTTATCACTGCTTTAGCTGTATCCCAATAATTCTGGTATGTTGTGTTTTCATTGTTGTTGGGAGCCATGCAGGCTGGCTTTAGGGAAGTAAAACTTGTTTTACTTCTGCATCTGAGGAATGTGCCTGATATGGTCAGTTCCTTGGGAGACTCTAAAGAAAGAAGACTATCTGAGTACTTGGAAGAATTGCCTTGGGGAACTGACTCCCTCTCATTTACTCTGACCTTCAAGTTAACTGGTAGAGAGTCAAGGGTGTGTACTGCTTACTGAGGAAAATGGCTAATCCAGACAGTTCCTTGGGACACAAAAGAAAGATAATTGGATTATGGAAGACAAGGCCCTAGGAAATCTGACCTTTGCTTGCTCTGACCTTTAGGCTATTGATGGAGAGTTAATGATAATAGATGATCTGCTTTTGAAGTAGGTAATACATATTTTCATTGTTAAACTGCATGTACTCAAACTGCATATATTGGTGATGGGAAATAAACTCGGGGCTTCACCATCAGTGAAGACCGGCCGCATCAGCAATCTTGTGAGTGTGTCTCTTTCTTTAATTCCCGCTCCCCCCTTCAGGTACTGATTGACTTGTGGCGGCTGGTCCGTCATAATTGCCAGTCATTTGTATATATTTTTTACTCTCATCTCTTATTGTTCTTTTATCAAGTCCTTTTTAAATGCGCTGTTCTTCATCTCCATGTATATGTGTTTTTTTTCTGCTTTCCTTTTACATTTGATCTCCAATTTCAAACCATGGTGGTCTCAGGATACACATGGTATAATTTCAATGTTCTTGAATTTGATGAGGCTACTTCTGTGTCTCAGTATATGGGATATCTTTGAGAATGTTCCATGTTTACTTGAAAAGAACAAATGGTCTCTTTTTGCTGGATGAAGTGTCCTGCAAATATCAATTATGGCCAATTGCTGTAATGTGTCATTCAGTGCAGATATTTCCTTATTTATTTTCTGTTTGGATGATCTGTCCATGGGTCTTAGTGCGGTGTTTAAGTCTCCCACAATGATTCTGTATTCATGAGTTTCTCCTTTTAAATCTGTTAGTAGATTCTTTGTCTATTTTGGTGCATCCTGGTTAGGAGCATATATATTAATTAGTGTCAAGTAGTATTGTTGTTGTATTGTGCCTTTTATCATTATGTAATGACACATAATGTCTTTTACTATCCCTTTTAACCTGAAGTTTATTTCATTCGGTAGAAGTATGGCAACTCCTGCTTCTCTCTGGTTACCATTTGGTTGAAGTATTGTTTTTCATCCTTTCATTCTGAGTCTGTGTTTGTCCTTATGCCTGAGGTGTTTTTCCTGGAGACAGCACAGAGATTGATTCTGTTTTTTAATCTAGTTTGCTACTGTGTGTCTTTTTATTGGTGAGTTCAGCCCATTAACGTTTAGAGTGACGATCGATATAGGAGTGTTTCTTGTGACCATTACTTAATTCTTTGTTTGATTTGTTTTATTTTTGTTTCTTTCCCATTGCCCCAACTTTGTTCCATTTTTCCTGATGTTTCGTTTCAGGTTGAAGAGACTCCTTCAGTATTTCTTTGAGTGCTGGCCCCTGTACTAGACTGCGGCTTCCATTCTTGCCCACTGTGAAGGTAGACCTGCTGCTGGTGCTGCTTGTACGGCGGCGGCATGGGGCTGCAGTTCCCATACCCCCCGCTGCAAAGACAAACTGGCTCCCGTTCTACCGCGGTGTCAAAACAACAGCTTCGGAATTGTGTGCATTCCTGCTCGCTTGCCCCTGTCTCCTAAAAGCAGTTCGAGTCCACAGACTCTGCCGCAACATTTGGTCGCTGGAGCAGGCCTGGAAAGAAAGGCAGTTTTCATAGCATTCGCACCAGCCAGAAGGAGGCGCCTCGGCCTGCATGACCCAGCTTCCCCAGCATAGGGCAGAAGGAGGAGTTGTCCCAGGGTGTCTTTTCTTGGCATCTTTTCTTTCTTACAGCCACCCAACCAACTAAATGCAGGAAGTGTAGGGACCATTACAGGTGCACGCTGACTCCAAATGTAGCAGGAGACCACAAATAAAAAATAGACAACCCCTCTTTCCCAAAACTTGCTCCTAACAGGGCCGCCTTGTGTCTGCTCTACACCAAGACTCCACAAAAGTACCAATCTGGGCTTTGGTGCACTTCTACTGAACATAAGGCCCTCATGTCAATCAGAAAGAACCCAGGGTACAGGATGAATTTCTTAAAACTAAAACTCCTCAAAATGATCAGGAAATTTATCAAGACAGCATCTTAGATCTAGAAATTTCTGGAATAAGTGACAGAGAAGTTCAAGTAGCAATTCTAAAGGCTCTGAGACAAATGAAAACATACTGGCTGAGCACGATGGCTGAGATAAACAACATAAAAAAGGAAATGAATGACATAAAAATAACACCATGAACAAAAGGAACAATTTAACAAAGAAATTTAAACTCTTAGGAAGATTGACATAGAAATGTGAGAGGTAAATAATACAATAAAAAAAAGTGAGAAACTAAATACTGCCATAGGAAACAGAGTCAACTACATGGAGGAAAACATTAGAACATGGAAATAGCTAAGAAAGAGGAAGTGAGGGAACATAAAAACAAAAGGATGGAAAGAATTCTACAAGAACTATCTGACTCCATGAGACAAAACAACATCAGGATAAAAGAAATTGAAGAAGGGGTAGAGAATTCTACAGAGAGCACACTCAAATAAATAGTAGATGAGAACTTTCCAAACATATGGAAATATCTGGAACCCCTAGTTCAAGAAGGAAACAGGTCCCCTTGATACCGGGACCTTAACAGATCTTTTAAAAGACACATGGTACTAAAGATATCCAAAATTAAAGAGAAAGAGTCAATTCTCAAGGCAGCCAGGGAAACAAGAACTATATCTTTTACAGGAAAACCCATCAGGATGGCATCATATTTCTCAGCAGAAATGCAGCAAGCCAGACGTGGGTGGAATTCAATATACAAAACCTGAAAAGAGAGTAACTTATAGGCAAGAATAATTTCTCCAGCAAAATTATTTTTCAGATATGAAGGTGGAATAAAGACCTTCAGAGACACACAGAAGCTGAGGGAATTTGCAAGGACAAGGCAAGCACTGAAAATAATACTGAAGGAGTCTCTTCAACCTGAAAGAAAGCATCAGGATAAATGGAACAAAGTTGGGGCAAGGGGAAAGAAACAAAAATAAAACAAATTAAACAAAGAAATAAGTAATGGTCAGAGGAAATCCTCCTATATCAATGGTCACTCTAAATGTTAATGGGCTGAAGTTACCAATAAAAAGACACAGAGTAGCTGACTAGATTAAAAATCGGAATCAATCTCTGTGCTGTCTCCAAAAAACACACCTCAGCCATAAGGACAAACACAGACTCAGAGTGAAAGGATGGGAAACAATACTTCAACCAAATGGTAATCAGAGAAAGCAGGAGTTGCCATATTTATACCAAATGAACTAAACTTCAGGTTAAAAGGGATAGTAAAAGACAAGAACGGACATTACATAATGGTAAAAGGCACAATACAACAACAATAATACTTGACACTAATTAATATATATGCTCCTAAACAGAATGCACCAAAATAGACAAAGAAAATACTAACAGATTTGAAAGGAGAAACTGATGAATACAAAATCATTGTGGGAGACTTAAGCACCACACTAAGACCATGGACAGATCATTCAAACAGAAAATAAATAAGGAAACATCAGCACTGAATGACACATTACAGCAATTGGCCATAATTGATATTTGCAGGACACTTCCTCCAGCAAAAGGAGACTATTTGTTTTTTCCTAGTGCACATGGAACATTCTCAAAGATATCCCACATGCTGAGACACAAATGTAGCCTCAGCAAATTCAAGAATATTGAAATTATATCATGTGTATCCCCAGACCAACATGCTTTGAAATTGGAGAACAACTGTGAAAGGAAAGCAGAAAAAAAAAACACATATACATGGAGATGAAGAACAGCTCATTTAAAAAGGACTGGATAAAAGAACAATAAAAGATGAGATTAAAAAATATATACAAATTACTGAGAAGGAAACCTCAACATACCAGAATTATTGGGACACAGGGAAAGCAATGATAAGAGGGAAATTTATATCAATACAAGCCTGTCTTAAGAAACAAGAAAAGTCACAAGAGAACGACTTAACATGCCATCTTAAAGAACTAGAAATAGAAGAGCACACAAAACCCAAAGTCAGCAAAAGAAAAGAAATAATAAAAATTAAAGCAGAGCTATAGCAATTAGAGAAGAGGAGGACAATAGAAAAAATGAATATTACATAGAGCTGGTTCTTTGAGAAAGTCAACAAAACTGACAAAACCTTGGTGAGACTAATCAAAGGATGAAAAGAAAGGAAACAAATATCCAAAATTAGAAAGGAAAGGGGAGAAATTATCACTGATACCACAGAAATACATAGGATTATGTGAAAATCTTATGAAGAACTTTATGCCACTAAATTTAACAACATAGAGGAAATGGTCAAGTTTCTAGAACCTGATTGCTTACCTTGATTGAACCAAGAAGATCTCATTAATCTAAACAGACTAATTCATAGTGAAGAGATTAAAATGACCATCCATAATCTCCCTAAAGGCAAAAGCCATGCACCAGATCGTTTCACCAGTGAGTTTTCCAAACATTCAAAGAATAATAAACAGCTATCCTCCTCAGACTCCTCCAAAATATTGAAGAAGCAATACTTAGTAACTCGTTCTCTGAGGCCAAAATTCATCTAATACCAAATCCTGACAAAGACAATACACTGAAAGAAAACTATAGACCAATATCTCTGATGAACACAGATGCAAAAATTCTAAACAAAATATTAGCAAACAGAATATAGCGATGCATCTAAAATCTCATACCTCAAGATCAAGTGGGATTTATCCCAGGGGCACAAGGATGTTTCAACATACGAAAATCAATCTATGTGATACACCACATAAATAAATCAAAAATAAAGAACGTATGACCATTTCTCATTTCAACAAGATACAGCAACCATTTATAATAAAAAAACTGAATAAAATAAGTTTGGAAGAAAAGCATCTCAACATAATAAAGGCCATATATGACACGGCCTCGTTTAACATCATAGTCAATGGGGAAAAGCTGAAGCCTATTCCCATAAAATCAGGAACAAGACAGGAATGCCCTCTGTCACCATTGATATTTAATATAGTAATGGAAATTCTAGTCACCGCAATCGGGCAAGAGATAGGAATCAACGGTATCCAAATTTGGAAAGAACAGGACAAATTGTCACTATTTGCCAAAGACATGACGCCTTATATAAAAAATTCCAGATATTCTACCAGGAAACTATTAGAAGCAATAAATGAATATAATAAAGTCGCAGGATTCAAAATAAATATAAAAAAACCCAACAGCATTCCTATATACAAACAACAAATCCACAGAAAAAGAAAGGAGGGAATCAATTCCCTTTGCTATCAAAGCAAAATGAATGACATACCTGAGGTTTAACTTAAAGAAGAAAGTGTCAGACTTATACACAGAAAAGTATAAGACACTTTTGAAAGAAATTGAAACAGACATTAAGAGGTGGAAAATATCCCCTGTTTATGGATAGGAAAATTTAACATTGTTAAAATGGATATTCTGCCTAAAGCAATCTACACATTTAATACAATGCACATGAAAATCCCACAATCATACTTTAATGAAATAGATAAAAGAATTAGTAAATTCATATGCAAACATAAATGACCTCGAATTGCCAAAGCATACTACATAAAAGGAATAAGGCTGGTGGCATTACATTCCCTGACTTCAATTGATATTACAAAGCATCAATAGTCAAAACAGCTTGGTACTGGCAGAAGAACAGAAATATAGACCAATGGAATAGAACTGAAAGCCCAGAAATAAACCCACAAATTTATGGACAAATAATTTTCGATAAAGGAGCAAAAAACCTACAATGAGGAAAAGACAGCCTCTTTAGTAGGTGGTGCCGGGAAAACTGGAATAATATATGCAAAATATAAACTTGAGCTGTGAATTCTCTCCATATACAAAAATTAACTCGAAATGAATTACAGACATTTATATTAGACCTGCAACAATGAACTGTGTAGAAGAAAACATTGGTACTATACTCATAGACCTAGGTCTCAAGGAACACTTCATGAACCTGTCCTCAAAGGCAAGGGAAGTGAAAGCAAATATAAATGAATGGGATTTTATCAAACTAAAAAGCTTCTGCACAGGAAAAGAAACCATCAATGAGACAAAGAGACAGCCTACTGAATGGGAGAAAATATTTGCAAATAACGCATCAGATAAGGGTCTAATATCTAAAATATATAAAGAACAAATAAGACTTAATAACACACCTGGGCAGAAGAACTGAACAGGCGCACTTCTCCCACAAAGAAGTACAGATGGGCAGCAGACATATGAAAAACTGCTCAACCTCATTAGCTATCTGGGAAATGAAAAGCAAAATCACAATGAGGTATCACCTCACACATGTTAGAATGGCTATTATCCACAAGATAAGAAAAAAATCAAGTTCTGAAGAGGCTGTGGTGACAAAGGGACTCTGCTACACTGCTGGTGGGAATGAAAACTGGTACAACCACTGTGGAAGGCATTGTGGAGGTTCCTCAGAAAACTGGGAATGGAGTTCCCATTTGACCCAGCAACCCCTCTTCTGGGGGTCAACCCAAAAACCTGAAACCCTTTGTCCACAAAGACTTATGTACCCCAATGTTCATTGCAGCGCTGTTCACAGCGGAAATAACATGGAAACAACCAAAGTGCCCGGCTACAGATGACTGGATAAAGAAGCTATTGTATATATACACAATGGAATATCACTCAGCTATAAGAAATCATGAGGGAGTTCTCTGGTGGTGTAGTGGCTTAAGGCTCCGGTGCTTTCAGTGCTGTGGCCTGGGTTCGACTTCCATCTAGAGAGCTACCCACATACAAAAAAACATACAAAAAAAAAAAAAAAGAAAACATGAAATAGTGTCATTTGCAACAAAATGGATGGACCTGAAGATCATCATACTTAGTGAAATAAGAGAGACAGAAAATCAAAGAACAGTATGACTTCACTCATATGCAGAATATAAAATTGAAAGGAACAAAGAGATAAGAAATGAACAAACAAACAGTCAAACCATGGACATGATCAATAGTTCAATGTTTATTTGGGAATGAGTGGGTAAGGGAGGGGAAAAAGGGGAAGGTGTGTGGGATGACGGAGGGGAAGCTAAATATAAGGTGATGGAAAGATAACTCACACTGGGTGGTGAACATATTATGCAATAAATTGACAATGCACTGTAGAATTGTATGCACGAAACCTATGTTATCCTTGCTAACAGATGTCACCCCAATAAGTCTAACAATAAAAATGAATTTTAAAAATTTTCTTACAATGTTTTAGAAGGAAAATATTCAACGAGCTTCATGTAAGGTAGGCCTAACCCACCTGTGGCCCAAGATGGCTTTGAAGGTAGCCCAATACAAATACTTAAATGTAATATTTTGTGGCATTTTTTTGTTATAGCTTATGAGCTATTGTTAGTATTAGTGTATTTTATGTGTTACCCAAGACAATTCTATATCCTATGTGGCCCAGGGAAGCCAAAGTGTTAGATTTAGATACCACTCACGTAAACGATTGTCCTTTAGTGAATGCATAATATAAAACACCTGTTTAACTCAACAATTCTATTCTACTCAAAGTTCTGTTAGTCCTTTGCTTGGTAAATCTTGATTTTTCTTTTGCTTTTTCTTAGGAAAATTCTAAAAGATGACACACTTATTGAAATTTATTCTTCACAGTAATAGTGCCAGGTTTTCATTAAATTTGAAATTTGAAATAAAGTTTGATGTTCAATGAAATCCAGCATACTGATTGTTTATATGTGTCCCACATGTTCTCAAGAAGGAACTGTGAATTTGTGCGGATGATAATGATTAGAAAGCAAAACAGTTAATACAAATTAACTTGAGGGGGCTAGCAGGAACCAAGTTTAGCTGAGCTTAGTTAGCTACAAATAAAAGAACTCATATGGCTACTGCTCTGTCTACATTGAGCCTGATCTCGGAAAACAAGCTTACTTGAGCTTGGCTAGCTGCAAGGAAATGTTTACTGTGGCCCGATTCTACCTGCGATTTTTTACAGGTGACCACATCTTGATATTAAAGAATCTACCTGTATATTTTCTCTATAGGAAGAGCTAACCCAACGTTCAGGGCAACTGTGTGCCTTGGACCCTGCTACATTAATCTGCCATGCTCATACTTCTCTCTTTGAATAAAACTTTCCAACTTGGATTTTCAGATCCCCCATGAACTTTTCACATTCTGTCAATACTCCAATAAGCAGAAGAGAAGACATTACATGACTAACTGTTGCTGGTTCCACAAATTAAATATAACCTTTTAATTTGGTTGATGTTCATAAAATTCTCTTCAATGCTTGGAGGTTGAAGTGCAAGATGGTGAAAGGAGAGTAGGGCCCTAAAAAGTCTCCCAGAAAACACAATTGAATGGCCCCCAGGATCCAAGAAAGAAGACTCTGAGTGACAAAAGCAGCAGTTTTATAATCCGTGTATTGGCAGTAAACATCTGAAGGTTGGAGAGAAAAGGGCAAGTCGGAGAGAGGGGAGGCATCAAAGACAGATCGCAACAGGACCTGATAGTGGGAGAACATCCAGGAGCAGTTCAGTGCATGAGAGGTGTAGAGGACAAGAGGTCACAAGAGGAACAACCCTAGCAAAGAGGCGGAACAGTAGTAATGGTTGGGGAGCTGGGCTGGAGAGCTGGAATTTTTAGCAGCGATTTGGGGACAGAGCTTGGGAGCCAGCCTCTGTAACGTTTGAGTGTTAGCAGGGCACAGCAAGGACTCTGAACTATAGAGACGACATTGTGGCTCTAGGCTCTCTTGGGAAACACAACGCAGGCACGCACGGCTCCTGTGCACGCCCGTGGTTCCTGGTCATAGCCTGCAATTCCTGGTTGCAGCCCACCGCGTGGGCTACCCGGCTGCCAAGCGGACAGCGCACGATCCCTGCACTAGGCTGTGCCTTCCATTCCTGCCCGCTGTGAAGGTTGACCTGTTGCTGGCGCTGCTTGTGCGGCTCCTGCATGGGGCTGCAGTTCCCATACCGCCCGCTGCAAAGACAAACTGGCTCCTTTTCTACCGCGGGGTCTAAACAACAACTTCGGATGTATGTGCATGCCTGCTCGCTTGCCCCTGGCTCCTAAAAGCAGTTCGAATCCACAGACTCTGCCCCAAAACTTGGTCGCTGGAGCAGGCCTGGAATGAAAGGCGGTTTGTATAGCATTCGCCCCAGCCAACAGGAGGAGCCTCGGCCCGCATCACCCAGCTTCGCCTACATAGTGCGGTAAGAGGAGTTGTCCCAGTGTGACTTTTCTTGACCTCTTTCCTTTCCTACAGCCTCCCCAACCAAATAATTGCAGGAAGCGAAAAGACTATGACAGATGCACACTGATTCAACATGTATCAGTAGACCAGAAATAAGAAATAGACAAACCCTCTCTCCCTAAAACTTGCCCCCCACAGTGCCACCTTGTGTCTGCCCTACACCACGACTCCACAAAAGTACCAATCTGTGCTTTAGTGTACTACAACTGAACATAATGCCCGCATGTCAATGAGGAGGAATCCAGCATACAGGATGAATTCCTTAAAACTAAAACTGCTCAAAATGATTAGGAAATTTATCAAGACAGCATCTTCGATCTAGAAATTTCTGCAATAAGTGACAGGGAAGTTCAAGTAGCCATTCTAAAGGCTCTGAGAGAAATGAAATCATACATGCAGAGCACCATGTCTTAGATAAACAACATAAAATAGGAGATGAATGACATAAAAAAATAACTCCATGAGCAAAAAAAAAAAAACAATTTAACAAAGAATTTGAAAACCTAAGGAAGATTGACATAGTAATGTGAGAGATAAATAATACAATAAAATAAGTGAGATACAAAATACTGCCATAGGAAACAGGGCCAACAACATGGAGGAAATAATTAGTGATATTGAAGATCAGAACATGGAAACAGCTAAGAAAGAGGAAGGGAAAGAATATAGAAGCAAAAGGATTGAAAGAATTCTGCAAGAACTATCTGACTCTATGAGAAAAAACAACATCAGGATAATAGAAATCGAAGAAGGGATAGAGCATTCTACAGAGAGCACACTCAACAAGTAGTAGATAAGGACTTTCCAAACCTATGGAAAGATCTGGAACCCCAAGTTCAAGAAGGAAACAGGTCCCCTGGATACCTGGACCTTAACAGATCTTCTACAAGACACATGACACAAAAGATATCCAAAACTAAAGAGAAAGAGACAATTCTCAAGGCAGTCAGAGAAAAAAGAACTATAACTTTTAGAGGAAAACCCATCAGGATGGCATCCTATTTCTCAGCAGAAATGAAGCATGCCAGAAGAAGTTGGAATCCAATATACAAAAACTGAAAAGAGAGTAAGTTATAGCCAAGAAGAATTTATCCAGCAAAAGTATTTTTCAGATATGAAAGTGGAATAAAGACTTTCTCAGACACACAGAAGGTGAGGGAATTTGCCAGGACAAGGCCAGCGCTCCAAGAAATACTGAAGGAGTCTCTTCGAAACAAAATATCAGGAAAAATGGAAAAACTTGGGGCAAAGGGAAAGAAACAAAAGTAAAACAAATCAAACAAAGAAATAAGGAATGGTCACAGGAAATCCTCTTATATCGATCGTCAATCTAAAAGTTAATGGGAGAGAAGAGGAGATTCCGACTGGACAAGAGGTTCCTAAAGCCTCTCCCAGAAAACACAATTGAACAGCCATCCAGGAGCCAAGAAAGAGGAACCTGAGTGACAAACCAGCTGTTGAGAAATTCACAAATCGCAAGTAAACACCTGAAGGCTGGCGAGAAGGGGGCGAGTCAGGGAGAGGGAAGGGAGCAGAGACGGACAACGTGGGACGCGATCCCTGCTTACTCTTCGGAGCAGCGCAGTTTGGGGGAGGGGAGAGAGACTGGGGAGCTGGGGACAGAAGGAGTTTGGGAGCCATCCTCTGAACTTTTGAGTGGTAGAAGGGCTGAGCGAGGACTCTGAACTGCAAAATAACACCCCAGCTCCAAGCCCCCTGGAGACCTACACAGGGCTGCAGTTCCTGTTCCCAGCCTGCTGCAAAGGTGACTCTGCTGTCTCAGGCCAGGCCCACAGCTTTGGACTTATGGAGCGGGCACTTTCTCGTGCACCCCAGAGTTCTGAAAGCAGTGTGAGCCTTTAGACAGCCAGGTACTGAATCAGGGCTGGGAAGAAAAACTGATTTGATTTGCTAACATTTACCCCAGCTAGCAAAAACAGCTTCCCCAACAAAAGCCTTTTGTTGGCATCTCCCCAGGATATATGCGCATAGCCTCCAAACACAGTAGGAGATCAGAAACAAGAAACAAACAGCCCCCTCTCCCCAAAACTTGCCCCCCAGTGCCACCTAGTGTCTGCCCTACAGCAAGACACCACAAAAGCAATAATCTGGGCACTGAACATAAAGCCCTCATGTCAAAGAGGAAGAACCCAGAGAAAAGGATGAATTCCTTAAAAACTAAAACTCCTCAGAAAGAACATGAAATTCACCTAGAAGATAGCCTGTTACAACTGGAAGGGACTCACTTAAGTAACGAAGAATTTAAAGCAGCCATTCTAAAGGCTGTGAGAGAAATGAAAACCTATTGGCAGAACACCATGGCTGAGATAAATAATATAAAAAAAGATATAAACGACATAAAAAATGAACTCTGTGAACAAAAAGAACAATTTAACAAAGAAATTCAAAACATAAGAAAGATTGAGATGGAAACACGAGAAATAAATAATACCATAAAAGAAGTGAGAAATGAAATAACTGCCATAGGAAACAGGACCAACCAGATGGAGGAAAGAATTAGTGATATTGAAAACCAGAACATGGAAACAGTTCAGAAAGAGGAAGAGAGGGAATATAGAACAAAAAGGATTGAAAGCACTCTGCAAGAAATATCCGACTCCATGAGACAAAACAGCATCAGGATAATAGGAATAGAAGAGGAGGCAGAGCAATCTACAGAGAGCATACTCAAACAAATCATAGATGAGAAATTTCCAAACCTATGGAAAGATCTGGAACCCCAAGTTCAAGAAGAAAACAGGTCCCCCAGATACCTGGACCCCAACAGATCTTCTCCAAGACACATGGTACTAAAGATGTCCAAAACTAAAGACAAAGAGACAATTCTCCAGGCAGCCAGGAAAAAAGAACTATAACCTTTAGAGGAAAACCCATCAGGCTGGCATCAGATTTCTCAGCAGAAACTCTTCAAGCCAGGAGAGAGTGGAACCCAATATTCAAAAATTTAAAAGAGAGAAACTTCCAGCCAAGAATAAATTATCCATCAAAATTATCTTTCAGATATGAAGGTGGAATAAAGACCTTCTCAGACAAACAGAAGCTGAGGGCATTTGCCAGCACGAGGCCAGCACTCCAAGAAATACTGAAGGAAGCTCTTCAACCTGAAACAAAACATCAGGAAAAATGGAACAAAGTTGGGGCAACAAGAAAGAAACAAAAATAAACAAAGAAACAAACAAACAAAATCGAAGAAAGAAATAAGTAATGGTCACAGGAAATCCTCACATATCGATCATCACTATAAATGTCAATGGACTGAACTCACCAATAAAACGACACAGAGTAGCAGACTGGATTAAAAAACAGAATGCATCCATATGCTGTCTCCAAAAAACGCACCTCAGCCGTAAGGACAAACACACACTCAGAGTGAAAGGATGGGATACAATACTCCAAGCAAATGGTAACCAGAGAAAAGCAGGAGTGGCCATACTGATATCTGATGAAATAAACTTCAAGTTAAAAAAGATAGTAAAAGACAAAGATGGTCATTACATCATGATAAAAGGCACAATGCAACAACAAGAAAACTTGACACTAATCAACATATATGCTCCCAACCAGGATGCACCAAAATATACAAAGAATCTACTAACAGACTTGAAAGGAGAAACTGATGAATACACAATCATACTGGGGGACTTAAACACCCCGCTAACAGCCATAGACAGATCATCCAAACAGAAAATAAATAAGGAAATAACAGCTCTAAATGACACATCACAGCAATTGGACATCATTAACATTTACAGGACACTTCATCCAGCAAAAAGAGACTACACCTTCTTTTCTAGTGCTCATGGAACATTCTCAAGAATAGACCTTATGCTGGGACACAAAAGTAGTCTCAGCAAATTCAAGAAGATCGAAATCATACCAAATGTATTCTCAGACCACAAAGCTTTGAAATTGGAGATCAACTGTAAAAGGAAAGCAGAAAAAAACACATATACATGGAGATTAAACAACAGCTTATTAAAAATAGACTGGATAAAAGAACAAATAAAAGATGAGATTAAAAAATACATAGAAACTAATGACAATGAAAATACAACGTATCAGAATTATTGGGAAACAGCGAAAGCAGTAATAAGAGGGAAATTTATATCATTACAGGCCTATCTTAAGAAACAAGAAAAATCACAAGCAAACATCTTAGCATCCCATCTTAAAGAACTCAAAAAAAAAGAGCAGACAAAACCCAAAGTCAGCAGAAGGAAAGAAATAATAAAAATTAAAGCAGAGGTAAACCAATTAGAGAACAGAAAGACAATAGAAAAAATTAATATTACGAAGAGCTGGTTCTTTGAGAAAATCAAAAAATTGACAAACCCCTGGTGAGACTAATCAAGGGACAAAAGGAAAGGACACAAATATCCAAAATTAGAAATGAAAGGGGAGAAATTACCACTGATACCACAGAACTACAAAGGATTATAAGAAAATATTATGAAGGACTTTATGCCACAAAATTTAACAATCTAGAAGAAATGGACAAGTTTCTAGAAACTTATAGCCTACCAAGACTAAACCAAGAAGAACTGGATAATCTAAATAGACGAATCAATAGCAATGAGATTGAAATGACTATCCATAATCTCCCTAAAGGCAAAAGCCCTGGACCAGATGGTTTCACAAACGAGTTCTACCAAGCATTCAAAGAAGAATTGATGACTATCTTCCTCAGACTCTTCCAAAAAATTGAAGAGGAAGCAATACTTCCTAACTCATTCTATGAGGCCAACATTACTCTAATACCAAAGCCTGGCAAAGACAACACAAAAAAAGAAAACTATAGACCAATATCTCTGATGAACACAGATGCAAAAATCCTGAATAAAATATTAGCAAACAAAATACAACAATGCATCAAAAAGATCATACATCATGATCAAGTGGGATTTATCCCGGGAGCACAAGGATTGTTCAACATATGAAAATCAATCAATGTGATACACCACATAAACAAAATCAAAGATAAAGACCATATGGTCATTTCAATTGATGCAGAAAAAGCTTTTGACAAGGTACAACATCTAATTATGATGAAAACACTAAATAAAATAGGTATAGAAGGAAAGTATCTCAACATAATATAGGGCCATATATGAGAGACCCTTGGCTAACATCATACTGAATGGGGAAAAGCTGAAATCTATTCCCTTAAAATCAGGAACAAGATAGGGATACCCCCTGTCACCACTGTTATTTAATATAGTACTGGAAGTTCTAGCCATGGCAATCAAGCAAGAGAAAGGAATCAAAGGTATCCAAATTGGGAAAGAAGAGGTCAAATTGTCACTATTTGCGGATGACATGAGCCTTTATATAAAAAATTACAAAGATTCCACAAGGAAACTATTAGAAACAATTAATGAAAATAGTAAAGCTGCAGGATACAAAATCAATGTTCAAAAATATCAACAGCATTCCTTCATATAAACAACGAATCCACAGAAAAAGAAATAAGGGAGTCAATTCCTTTTGCTATCACAACAAAAAGAATGAAATACCTGAGAAATAACTTAACAAAGAACGTGACAGACTTATACACAGAGAACTATAAGACACTTTTGAAAGAAATTGAAACAGACTTTAAGAGGTGGAAAAATATCCCCTGTTCATGGATAGGAAGACCTAACATTGTTAAAGTGGCCATTTTGCCCAAAGCAATCTACAGATTTAATGCAATACCCATCAAAATCCCACAATCATACTTTCATGAAATAGATAAAAGAATGATTAGATTTACATGGAACCATAAAAGACCTCGAATTGCCAAAGCAATACTACATAAAAAGAACGAGGCTGGTGGCATTACACTTCCTGACTTCTTTTTATATTACAAAGCATCAATAGTCAAAACAGCTTGGTACTGGCAGAAGAACAGAAATATAGACCAATGGAATAGAACTGAAAGCCCAGAAATAAATCCACAAATTTATGGACAAATAAATTTCGATAAAGGAGCAAAAAACATACAATAAGGAAAAGACAGCCTCTTTAGTAGGTGGTGCTGGGAAAACTGGAATAATATATGCAAAAAATGAACTTGAGCTGTGAACTCTCTCCATATACAAAAATTAACTCGAAATGGATTAAATACCTTCATATCTGACCTGCAACAAGAAACTGTATAGAAGAAACCTTTGATACTAAACTTATACACCTGGGACTCAAGGAAGACTTCATGAACCTGACCTCAAAGGCAAGGAAGTAAAAGCAAAAATAAATGAATGGGATTTTATCAAACTAAAAAGCTACTGTACAGGAAAAGAAACCATCAGCAAGGCAAAGACACAGCGAAATGAATGGAGAAAATATTTGCAAATAACGCATCAGATAAGGTTCTAATATATAAAATATGTAAATAACTAATAAGGCTTAATAACACACACAAAAAAAACAACCCAATTATAAACTGGGTGGAAGAACTAAACAGGCACTTCTCCCACGAAGAAGTACAAGTGACCATCAGACATATAAAAAACAGCACAACCTCATTAGCTATCAGGGAAATGCAAATCAAAGTCACATTGAGGTATCACCTCACACGTGTTAGAATGGCTATTATCAACAAGACAAGAAATAACAAGTGCTGGAGAGTATGTGGAGGAAAAGTGACTCTGGTACACTGCTGGTGGGAATGAAAACCGGTACAACCACTGTGGAAGGCAGTGTGAAGGTTCCTCAGAAAACTGGAAATGGAGTTCCCATTTGACCAAGCAATCACTCTTCTGGGGGTCTAACCAAAGAATCTGAAAACCTTTGTCCACAAAGACTTATGTACCCCAATGTTCATTGCAGCGCTGTGCACAGTGGACATAACATGGAAACAAACAAAGTGCCCTGCGACAGATGACTGGATAAAGAAGCTGTGGTACATATACACAATGGAATATTACTCAGCTATAAGAAAAGATGAAATAGTGTCATTTGCAACAAAATGAATGAACCTGAAAATCATCATACTTAGTGAAATAGGTCAGACGGAAAAACACAAAGAACTGTATGATTTCACTCATATGCGGAATATAAAACTGAAAGGAACAAAGAGATAAGAAAAGAACAAACAAACAAACAACCCATGGACATAATCAATAGTTCAATGTTTATTTGGGAATGAGAGTGTTAGGGAGGAGAAAAAGGGGAGGGGGTGTGGGAGGATGGAGGGGAAGCTAATTATAAGGTGATGGAAAGAGAACTCACACTGGGTGGTGAACTTATTATAGAGTAAATTGACAATGCACTGTAGAATTGTATGCATGAAACCTATGTTATCCTTGCTAACAGATGTCACCCCAATAAGTCTAAAAATAAAAATGAATTTTAAAACTTTTCTCCAATGTTTTAGAAGTAAAATATCCAATGAGCTTCATATAAGGCAAGCCTGATCAACATGTGGCCCAGGATGGCTTTGAATGTAGCCCAATACAAATACTTAAAAGGTAATAAATGGTGTCATTTTTTGTTATATCTTATGAGCTATTGTTAGTACTACTGTATTTTATGTGTTACCCAAGAGAATTCTATTTGCAATGTGGCCCAGAGAAGCGAAAGTGTTTGATACCACTCACGTAAACGATTGTCCTTTAGTGAAAGTGATAATTCAAAACACTTGTTTAACTTAACACTTCTACTCAAAGTTCTGTTAGTCCTCTGCTTTTTGGTAAATCTTGATGATTCTTTTGCTTTTTCTTAGGAAAATTCTAAAAGATGACACACTTATTTTATTGAAATTTGATTCTTCACAGTAATAGTGGCAGGTTTTAATTCAATTTGAAAGTTGAAATACAGTCAGATGTTAAATGAAATCCAGCATAGTGATTGTTT
>PVJL010011415.1:0-43029 GCA_004026885.1 Lyroderma lyra | reverse complement strand
AAAGATGAAATATTGCCATTTGCAACAAAATGGATGGACCTGGAGATCATCATGCTAAGTGAAATAAGCCAGACAGAAAAAACAAAGAACTGTATGACTTCACTCATATGCGGAATATAAAACTGAAAGCAAAGAAAAAAAGAAATGAACAAACAAATAACCCATGGACACAATCAATAGTTTAATGTTTATTTGGGGAAGAGTGGGTTAGGGAGGGGAGAAAGGGGAGGGTGTGGGAGAGGAGTGGGGGAAGCTAAATATAAGGTGATGGAAAGAGAAGTCACACTGGGTGGTGAACTTATTATACAACAAGGTGACAATGCACTGTAGAATTGTATGCCTGAAACTTATGCAATCCTTGCTAACAGATGTCACTCCAATAAGTCTAACAATAAAAATCAATTAAAAAAAAAACTATTGCTGAACGTCTGTGCCTTTGTGATTGATAAGTTTCTCAGTTCACTTTACAGGCAGTTTAAATATTTTTATGTTGAGAACATGTAATAAGGAATATGAAACTATGATTGAATAGTTTCTTGAGGAATTGCTGTTTATACCTAAGTATTTCACATAATCCAATAGTATTTAGGGTAGTAAGAAATTGAGGAAAAAGCATCAGTTGCCTGTGATTTGGTCTTTCTTACTAGCATCTTATTGTTTTGTGAAATGATACATACTAATGATTCATTTCTTCAGCTATTTCCCACTTATGGGCACAAGATGTTGGATTTATCCTGTTTTGTGTTGTTACAATATGATCTCAAACAATTAATTTAATTAATAACAAAACTGACAGATTGATCTAATTCAATTGGTCTACAAATGAACTGATTTAATTGGCAAACCTGGGGTCTTTTAGGAGTAAAGGGTAACTGGACAGTATAAGCAAGAGGTGGGCATTTTCCAAGACTCAAGGAATCATAAACTTTATAAGGTATTCAAAAGAAGACATGCATCAAACCACGAAAAGACACACTGGAGACTGTTTTTATTTGGCAAGCAGTATAACTGAGTTGAATTTGGGCCAACTAACTGTCCCTTAAAGATTCCTGAGAGAAACAGGCGTGACCATAAATCAAAGTGAGGAAGTCAGGGCTTATTGCAAGCATGAGGCTGGAGGGAAGTTGGAGTGTAATTTATACTTTCTTAAGTTTATATTGAGACTTTCTTTTGAAGAAAGGGAAGACATAATTGTTTTTTGAGTTTGTATGGTTCCTACGGGAGAATTTGAACATATTTTAATGGTTTTTATCAAGAAGAATGAAGTATAAGAGTTATATCTTTGGAAAAAGCACTGAATTTTTGGACCAACAAATGACATTTAATTTACTAAGAAACACTTCTTTCATTCTGAAGGGATCATTTCTTATAATTACAATGAAAAGACAAAGTTAGAGCACTGAATTCTAAGATTTGTATTGCAGGTTTTGCAGCTACCCCAACCTAAAGTGGACATTCTTTGCCTCTTTCCCTCTTAACTATTGGCTTTTATTCTATTTCACTATGCTATTTATTTTGAGTAATTTTAGTTTTTCTTTTACACCATGACATCTGAATTCTCTTTTAACTACCATTGAGAATCATTCTTTCCCCTATCTTCTAAACATTTTCTCACTTTTCTCTATACTAAATCTTCCTACATGGTTACTGCTGTTAGCATATTTAATTGCGTATGTTTTGGAACACCTTGTCTTGTTTTGATGTTGTGGACACCAACTCTAGAAAACTTAGGTTTTCAGAACTGGCTCTTCAACTTATTGACTTTGTAACTGCCAGCAAATTTCCAGTCATAATCCTCTCTGCCACTAACCCAAGGCTAACTACTCTCTTGACTTCTAATAACATGGATAAGTTGTACCTGTTTTGACGTCATATGCCACAGAGGGAGAAGTAGAGCTGCAAAGTAAACTCGCCAGCCTCAGCTCATCACCCACGGAATCTGAAAATAACATGACTGATCAGAGTTATCCCACACTGGGCTCATATTGCCAGGCCTTTGTATCCATGCCTCCACCAATCATCGGATATAGGTGAGACAGTACTGTATAGTTGAGGTGCTTCCTGAAGGGTTTGGCAGTTGAAGAACATTGCTCATTACCTTCTCAGCAGGTAGGACAGCATATTCTCCTTCAAGGTATCTGGGTGGTGCATTTCTGTGTCTATCCTATAATAAAAATGGAACTGTACAGTATTTACTCTTAGTTATTTGATCTCTTTTTGTCAACATTGTTTGTGAGATTTATACATGCTGTGTGTAGCTACAGTTCATTTTTATTATTGTGTAATATTCCATTTGTGAATATACTGCCTATTTTGTATCTATTATATTGCTGACACATATCAGGCTGTTTTTCCAGTTTGTGACTACGATGACAAATGTATTTGTATGAATATTATACATATCTTTGGAAGTGAATATTTGCATCTATTTCTTTTGGTAACTGAAAGGGTTGAGACGAGGCATGTAAACCAAGGGTGGAATTGATGAGTAATACCATATTTATATGTGGCTATTACCAAACAATTTTCCAGATTATATGAGAGCTCCATTTGCTCCACATTCTTTCTTATCAACAGTTAATCCATTTTAATCATCCTGGTATGTAGATAGAGGTACTGCATTGACATTTTAACTTGCATTTCCCAAATGGCTAGTGAGCTGAATCTTTTTTCTCATGTTTACTAGCCATTGCAATATCCTCTTTTGTGTAGGGCCTTATCAAGTAGGCTTAAGCACTGAAAGAAAAATTCATATGAAAATAATTCTAAAAATGAGGTGAATTCTGTCATTGTTATGTTTTATTCAATCTATGTGTTGACTAAGTCAATGTTGTTAATTGTGGTTAGTGTTAATTCACGTATCTTATTAACTGGTTTTATTTGCCTGTTCTACCAGCTATTATAAGAAGTATGGTAATGTCTTTATTCAAGTGTGAATGTGTCTATTTTTTCTTTTAATATTTTGTCAGATGTTTGCTTTATGTATTTTGAAGATATTTTAGTGGGAACACACAGATTTAGGTTGTTACATTTTACTGTTGTGGTAGCCTCTTTATCATTATGAAATATTTCTGTTTCTCTAGCTATATACATATTTTTTCCTAAGTCCAACCTATCTGCTATTAGTTTGGCTGATCCAGCTTTTTTGGGTTAGTACATACAAAGTATATTTTTTCCAAAGCTTTATCACTTTTAGGTTGTTCTCATATTTAAGGCATATTTCTTTTAAGCAGCATATAGTTTGTTTTTTATTTTTACCCACTCCGGTAAACTTAGCCTTTATTTGGAATATCTAGTCTTCAGGTTTTCACTTTAGCTTTATTGAACCCACTAATGTTTCTATGGTTTCTCTGTTTTTGATTCTCAAATTCTGTTCTGTGCTTAGAATTGGTAAAGACATCTCCCACGAAATGCGGCTATAGATAATCTGTTCCCTGTTCCCATCAGGGTTTTCAACTGGTGTATATGTATGTAAGTATAATCACCTTTTGCCATATTATACCAGGAGATTGCATAAAATTCTACTCTTCTTCAGAAATTTTCAATATCATTATAAAGTATCCATTTGTAATCTACTTCAATATTTGGCAAATGGCTTGAGGGGGAAACTAGTTGTATGTTGAGATTCTTCAAAGTCTAAGTTTTATCATCCATTCCTATAGTACCACCAAAAGCTCTACTGTGTTTATTGTCCTCAAGCAGCCACCTTCCACCTAGGCCAAGCCCGGATCAGATTCTCAGTCTGTAGCCATGCTGAATGTCAACAATTTTTTCATGAAACAGATACTTGCTAATCACTAGCTCAACATCTAGAGTTCCCCCTTGTACAAAATTCTAGCCCTCTGATTCTTATTGCTTCTGCAACTATCTGAGGGCTCATTTAACAGATCTACTTATCTATCATCCATCTAACTACGGATAGATATATTCAACTTTCTTAGTTGTTTTTGCAGAGTGCTTTTCTACTGGAAACCACTTCATCTTCTCTTAGGCTTTTCACTTAGAAAAATAATTTCTCCAGTTTATAATTTATTTGTATGCCAAGGAATTACATGGTTTACTATAGAAAGATTTAAAAATGCAAGGAAAATAAGAAAATTAAGGACCCTTTAAATGTCCTGTCTTAGTTATCTAAAGCTATGTAGCAAAGTACATAAAATCTCAGAGGCTTAAAAATCATTTTAGTTTTATCTACAGTTTTGTGGGTATGATAATGTTTGGCTAGATAACTTGTCTTAAAATTTATACATTTATTTATAATTATACAAGCAAACATGAACACATGCTTATTAGAGGAAAAAACGAAAATGATACAGAAATATGTGAAGTTAAAGTAAAATTTTCTCTAAGACTCCTCCCTCAATTTCGCTCCTTTCCAATATAACTGTGGTTAATAGTCTACTATGTATCCTTCCAGAACCTTTGCATAAGTTTTCATTCTTCTATATTTGCCACCATATCATACTTGACCCAAATATATTTGATGCCAGATAGTGTGAACTCATGCAAAAAATGCTCAAAGCTATGACCCTCACAAATGAAAATAAGGAAGTCTTTTGTCTTTTCTCTTGTTAGTAAAGTATTTTAGCTTTTGTCCAGTACTTCCATAAATTCAAGTAAAGACACAGCTTTCATTTCCTAGAGATTTTCATCACCAGTCATTGTTCTATAATGCATGTCAGAAATGTAGGTGATCAGTGTATTTAAATACAGTTAATGTCAACAAGCTTGGCTTTACACATAAGTGAGACTTATCATTACTTAATTACTGAACAAGTCTTAGTGTTCAATATCTCCTTTAGAAAAGAGTGATTCCTAGCTTTATAAGACTTTAATACATAACTTATTTTTAAATATAAAATGAAGTTCACTTTTAAATTCTTGTGTATGTAAATATTTAAAAATTTCAGATGAACACAGCATATAGAAGAAAGCAAAATTATTCATAGCATTATTTAGTTTGAGGGTTATAAGGCAGCTCATATTCAACAAACTTTGTTGTTATAGCTTGCAGGCACTTACCTTCCCCAAAATTTTAAGTAAGAATTATATGCCTTCAGGTGAAGTATAATTATAATAGTCAGTTTCAGTTTTGATTCATTAAATCTTATATTGTTTGGTAAAATATGTTATTAATCATAATGCCAAATAGTCACCAGTAATGCTACGATGCTTTTCAAAATTTAAATATTTGTGTCTCTGATTTGATCACATTTAGTCATACGTTCATTTAAACTACAAATAGACTTTGTTTTTCGGTGGCTGAACTTGGCTATCTGAACACTTAATCGTATCTATCTCCTTCGCCCCTTTTGGTATTTATTTTCTCCTTTTCTGAAGTGGAAACTCTCTCCCTCTCTATAGGATTCCTCATTTTTCAGTATTTAATATTTCTCTATCCTAAAACAAGTGTAATCTCTTCCCTTCATCTCCACTTTTTCTGGTGTGGCTTGCTCTTTTTTCTTGGAAGTGTTCCCTTGGTGCTTCTATTTCCTTTTGTTCTACTCCTTGCTCAGTGTTCATTTTCAACACCAGCCTACTGTACCTCCCTCGTCAGCAGTTGGTGCTGTTAATCACTATTTTGTGTCTGTGTGAAGCTTTGTTTCCTTTGATTTTCATACCATCACTCGCCCTCTCCTCTGAAGTGACTTCTTCTTCTGTGACATGTTTGCTGGCTCTGTGTATTGGCTGCCTGCGAGTTTATTCTGAGAACTAATCTCATTATAAATGCCACTCTACTGGGGTAGTTATTCACTCCTAGTGCTCTCACCTCTATCTGACTAATGCATTTTTTAAAAAAAATACTTTTATTTTGAAATAATTAATCACTCACAAAAAGTTGCAAAAATAAAGAGGCTCCATGTACACATCATACAACATTCCTGATGTGTAGTATTACATTGCAATTAAAGGAGAATATATTAATCTTGACACTATTGACATTTTGAGCTAGAAAGTTCTTTGTTGTGGAGGCTGACCTGTGATTATAGGATGTTTAGCAATATTCCTAGATGCAACTTCCTAGGTGCTAGTAGAAACCTACCACCCTTAGTTGTAAAAACCAATAGAACTCCTTTCCCTAAGTTGTGACAGCCAAAAGTATCTTCACATATTGGCGAATGCCTAGGGGGTGCGAGGGGAGGCAAAATTACTGCCTTGCACCTGTCTTTCTGAATTTGAAAACTATTGAATTAGAGAGTTAAGCATTTATTAAGTCCCTGTATATGTGATGCTCTAAGCTAATGTATGTGAAGTCTTACTTTTTCTTTATTTTCTGTACATAGTACAGTTTTCAATGCCTGAAGAAACAATGTAAGGTAGCTTTTCTTTGAATGGATTTTTAGCCTTTTATAGAAACAGCCATTCTCCTAGATATTTGGTTGTCAAATAAATAGGTATTTGGTCTTTTAAATGCAAAATGAAATTTTTTAAGAAAAATATTACCACCATATTTTTGAAAATAATTATTTTAATTGATAACATATATCAAACTAGTGTGCCAAGCTTTGAGAAGAATAAACCTAGTTATCATCTTTTTGAAAAATTAAAAATATGATTCCTGTAATGTGAGACATAAAACATTTTTTCTAAATATCTTGAAATAATTTATTTTTACATCTCAATACCAGTGTAGTACCATACATGCATTCTTGTTTTTGGAAACACGTGCCTTCCATGACTATTATAGGTTTGTTCCTTGGGCCCTAAATTAAGTCTTAGAATGTATTTCAGATTCCTAAGTTTAGTTATTAATTTGGAAAAGCATATTTCTTGTTAAATTTGAAAAAAACATAACTTGTTTCCTTGTTCATGGTTTATTGTTATACCTCTGGAAAACGTATAAAGAGTATCTTGTATTTCTAAAGCAGTATGTGGTTTTCGAACTTTGAGATTATTTTAGAAGTACATGGAATATGGGAGTTGCTCAGTAAGTATTAATTACCCAGGCAATTTTATTTAAATAACCAAACACCCTAAATTTCTCCTCCAGTAAAAATAACTCTCAATCACAGTCTTACTTATCTTTACATTTCTGTCACTAGTTGTTATTTTCCAATTCATGACATGTTCATCACAGATTGTAGCACACATTTTGACAATTCTTCCTTAATTTCATAGAAAACACTGTCAACTATCGGCTGCCCCTCTCCACCAAAAAAATGCAAACAAAAACAAAACAAAACAAAACCCTGAAAAGAGAAGGCACTGTTCTAAATATTAAGTTTAAATTGATTAATGGCAAGTTAGTAAGAGGGAACAGGAAACTATTCACTCATCTCTACAGTATTTGTATCCTTCAAAATAACTCAATTCTGATTTCATTTGGTTTGATATGAGTCCAAGAAAACAGGACCGTACCATCTGCTTTAGTTTTGATAGTCTTTGTTGTGTTTGTCTTTTAGCCTCTTTAAAAAATTACAACTGAAATGATAGTTTATTCAAAATATGAAATATATCCAACCCTAATTATTCAGGAAGGCATATTGTTACCAATTGTTATGAGTCAAAATGAAATGGGAATGTCTTATTTTCCTTTGGTTCAAATGGGATAGGTCTTCCATAGTCTGATTTCTGTGCTTTATCTGCACTGCCTTAATTCTAGACAACCAAATACAGATCTTTAGATGTGTATATATGCAGTAATAATAAGAAATAGCACAATGAGCAGAAATAGTGCTAGGATTTATTGGATTTAGGGTAATGGGTGTACTAGGGACATTATTTGCCACTGACTATTTTTATTTTTATTAGAGGACTTCTTGGAAGATGTTATTTTTATTATAAATGATGAATGAATTAAAAAATAATTTTAGGTATATTAGAATGATTAATCTCAGAAACTAAATAAAAATAAGGTGTTGATTCAAATTCAGATTTCAGGATCTTTTTGTTTTTTAATGTAATAACAAAATCCAATCTGCTACTTCTCGTATAAGCCATTCATTATGGCATCTAAGGATTTCTAAAGTTTGAATTTGAATTGATAGTAATCTAGAGGAAATGTTTTATCCCCAAAGGAAACCTGCCCCCTAAGGTTATAGTATACGTGCTTTTCAAAATAAATGCCAATCAATTCTAGTCTTTAGAGATGCATTTCATGTGAAAATTGCTGTATGAAATAGAACACAGATTTTACATTTCCAATTAAAAATACAGTGTACCACCAAAGGTGCTGATTTATTTTATTTATTATAAACCAGTTATTATTAATAAAGAAGACTTCTTTGATAACATGCTTCATTAAACTGTATTTTCAAACGTGTAGTTAATCCTCATGACTGTTACATAAATGGCATTATGTGTTTTTGCTTTTTTTTAAATACTCTAACCATTCCAAAATGCCTTCTGAAATAACTGACAGTGCATTGTTGGTATAAACAAATATCCTGTGTGTTCTTAGTAATATCCAGAGGTAGCCTCTTCCAATACAGTTAGTTTTACTGAAGGGAGATGTGTTGGCTGAGACATCACCCTGTCTCTCACTCTTTTGAAAAGGCATTGCAGAACCTTTATCATCTACCTTGACCATCTCTAGGGAGCAGACTCTTGGTTTTCCAAATACCATCGGCACAAACTGGACTTGTTAAATTTCTATGAGACTGGATGTTCTTTTTCATCAGAGTTACCAGCCTTTTTTCAGCTTTGTTAATGAAGGAGAGTCTCTTTGCATCGAATATGCTCATTACATACAAATTAGAGTTAGAACAGTGGCTTCCCAACCCCAGGAATGTAAGTGCTAATGAACAGAAAAAGGGTCGCCAATGAAAAATAACTCTGGAGAACTACATCTCTGCACCACTGTTTGCAACACTTGGGAAAAGGTTCTAATATTAATGTCTCTTGTCAGAAAACCCTTACAACCTCTATTAAATCATCTTCTCTATCGAAGGTGCTGTAGTTATAAATAGGCTCACAGTGAATTCTGAATTCTCTACATGTAAATCATGCCACATACCATTATCTGATATCCTTGAATTAGGTATGCTTGGCCTTGGGGGCAGTAAAGGATAGGTCGATGCAGCCAGCTGTCTCTTTTAGTAATAACTGCTGCACGTTAAAGACTAACAGCCAGACAATAAATAACATTTTCAAATTTGCATCTAGACTTTGAGTGGGAGAGAAATGAATAATGATTTCCTTGTATTAGATTGGACTTAAGTAAAAGGTCAAACCTTTCAGCAAAAGGAACAACAGCCACGCAATCTAGTTAATCATAGACAAAAGTGTGTGTAAACCTGTAAGCAGGATAATTAACGGCTCTACTTGCTTTTAGTGTATACTATGGTGCCGTTTTATTTTTGCAAACCCCGTTTCCTTTCACATCTATCACTCATTCCAATTCTTTTTAAAGGAAGGTGAGAGGTTAACAGATTAAATCCAGTTTAGAACAAGAAACTAGGAGTAATTGATATTGTATTTGAGCATTGTATTTAAATAAATCAAGGGCATCTTTTCAATGCAGAGAATGTCCTTCTATATGGTTTACACTGAGGTAGAATCATATTTTATAAGTACAGTAAAAGATCTGAGTCTACTGGCATATCTTCTGTATGAACATAAATATTTCTGTTATTGACTGAGTTTAGCGGAAAAGCGATTTGCAAAAGGCAATGTTCTTAAATTTAAAAAAAGAACAAAAACGGGGATAAGTTGGTTCTGTGAAAAACCTGCTGTGAGATTTTAATTTTCTTCCTTCATATATTAATAGCTCTATAAAGATCACCTACATCAAAAGATTGAAGTCATATTCATGTTTCTTTTATGAGAAGAAAGATCTGATTGACTGTACTTTATTTGGAAATAATTTTTATTTTATTAGTGTGCTATATATGTGTGTTTGTCCAAATTGTGCTGTAATTAGCAATAGCACAGGATTTCATTGGTATAGCCACTCAAATGTTTAACTGCAAATTAAAACTTTAGACTTTTAAGTATTTACTCCCCCAACGTCCTCTATCTCTATATTTGTGAGTGAACAATACAAGAAAAACTCTGTTCATATTTCCCTTTTGGGAGGGTGTTTTCAGTAGTGATACAAATATTGTTGTTTTTGCTGGCAAGTAATTCACCAGTGGCTCATTTCCTTCAGCTTTTATTTCACAGCAATTGTAAAATAAACCACTCATAGCACGTGCTGTTAATGTCTGGTCTCTGGGGTGTAACTGATGTTCGTGGTATGGGTCATGTGCTAGCTAAAATATGCATTAAAAAGAGAGAAATTAATAGTATTACCACTGATTCAAGCTAAATGGTATTCAATGGGTAATGTCATTTGTTGAATAGTATCGTAGCATATTATTTTGTTCATTTCTCTTAGAGTTTGATTTTAATGTAAAGATAAGCCAAAAAAAATTAGAACATACTAATATACTAAGTTCTTCAGAGGCAGAACTATGTATATGCTGAAGTTTCAGCATATTTATACATTATATTCTTTTCATTTTACTTTTGACCTCCATATTATATTTGATGAGACTGTAAAACGAGTAGCATAATCACTAGATTCTGTACTTCTGCTGAACTTGAATTAAATAATGCTAGTCTTGTGTGCTTGGCTATTTTTATATTCCAGTTATGTATTTTAAAAGTGGGTAAGATAAACTTATATCCTAATTATATATTCCTCTTAGGGATATAAATTGCATGTGTTCAAAGATGAAATATATATAACATGTTATGTACTCATTTTGATTGAACATTATTTTATTGTATTCTTTTTGGCAATAATTAACATGTCCATCATGATGCAATTCTTCTAAAAGCATTCTTAATACTTTCTAGATATTTTCACTTTTATGCTGACAAGATTCCCTCAAGATTAGTAGATGGCACACTATTCATCTCCCAGATAAAGACACTATCATACTAAGGAAGTTATGTGGCAACACAAAAGCATGTTTTAACTGCTTGTCAGTATCAAGCTCTGGCCTACTTTATTTAGGGTTCATACAGAAATTATGGTATTCAAACATTACACTACCACCAAAGGGTGTAGTTCTGGCTGTGCCAGCACAATTTGACATGCAATGCCCTCTCTTTTCCTAATTTATGAGTATACTCTGGCCTCTATTCAAAGATGTATAAAGTTTCTCTCTTAAGACTCTTGTATGCAGTAGATTTTTATTAAATACAATCTATTCTTGTTATTTGCAGTGATGTTCTATACAGTCCCTGTGAACACTAAATTAGCAAATATTGAATTGTTGCTTCTAGTGAAAATATAGGGTTAGGTTCCTGCGAGCCTTTGGTCACAACATTTTTGCCAATTGACCAATAGGAAACCTTATTTTATGTTTATGCAAATTACTTAATATACTCTTAACATATATTTTTGATGCATTAACATTGAACACATGGCCAACAGCACTATATGTCATGCTTGAACAAAGCTTATATAACACATGTGTTTTTCTTTGTGAGGCACATTACAATCTTCATGGGCTTAGGAGCACTAGACAACCTAGGCACTGTGTCTGGGAGCCATTGTAAATGGCGGACTCAACAGCAAAAATGCACAAGTGAGAAAATGTGGCACTAAATGAAGGGCAGAAAGCACGCTTGTTTATAATATGAGAGCTAAAATAAGAAGGCACAGGGTCAACTTGTTCAACTCCAACTGAGAATGTGTGCTTTGTGTGACTCAAATTTCTCACTGCTCTGCACATGTCTGCAAATGGCCACTGAAATGTTTGTTATTGACTTGGAGGCTACAAATATATTTTAGTAAGTAAGTGATTGGAGAACATGGGATCCATGAATAAGAAAGATTAACTTATTCAAAGACATGGAAAATAGCATAATCAAAGCAATGGCAACCACTTAAATTGAGTTTTTCAACTTTTTCACATGTAACATTGTATTAGTTTTTGGTATACAACCAAATAATTTGATATATACAGAGGGTGCCAAAAAATGTATACACATTTTTTAAGGAATAAAAACTGTATTAAAATTGTAATACTACAGATATACCGATAACAAAAGATGAATACAAGTCACATTGGACTTTGGCAATTAAAGAGGTGCTCAAAGTGGTTACCATCAGTGCCCACGCATTTCTGATTACAGTGAACTACTTGGGCAATGTTGACCAAAATGTCCACTTGTGTGGCCACACGTGCCCTTTCAGTTTCTTCCTGAAGTACTGCCAGTGTAGCCAGATTTTTTTACAGTACACCATGTCCTTTAAGGTCCCCCATAGGTAGAAGTCAAGGGGTGTTAAGTTAGGAGAATGTGGGGGATATTCAAACTACGTTCTCAAATTTCAAATACCACTCCAAAATGGTCTTGTGCTCCTCAAAACAACTGCGCTTCTACAAATTTCTTTCATTATCCTGCCTGTCACATGGTGAAGCTAACATTCATTTGATTAACACCATCCTTTGAGCAAATGTCACCCTACACATTGCTATCATAATTCAATTCAATTTTGAAAAGTAATAAATAGATAACATTGTTTAAAATGTGTATGTATATGTTTTTTGGCACCTGTGGTATGCATATGACACCATACTGAGTTGTTTGTACAGTGCTACCAACAGAAGCATACAGTGGCAAGTTCATGAATTTAATTGTCAGATTTTGGGTATGACAACAGCTCAGCTCTGATGGCCATTTCAGATAAAGAGTTCCAAAATTGCTTTGAAGGGTGGACTAGGTGTTGGTGTCAGTGCATAGCTTCCCAAGGGGAGTACTTCAAAGGTGAGCATAGTGATATTCAGCCATGAGGTACATAGCACTTTTTCTAGGATAAAGTTACAAAATTAATTGTCTGACCTTGTGTGTGTGTGTGTGAACGCGCGCGCGCGCGTGTGTGTGTGTATATATATATATATATATATATATATATATATATATATATAAATTGAAATTATTGCCACAATAAGTTCAGTTAACATCTATCACCACACAGAGTTAGAAAATTTTTGTGTGTGTGATGAGAACTTTTAAGATCTCTTCTCTTAGTAACATTTAAATATATCTTACAGGAGGGCTGGGCAGGACGTTGATTGCAGTCTACCAGTGGACTACAAAGCAATTTTAAGGTGATTGCCTGAATAATAAAATAAATAGCTAGTGGACTGCAGCACTTGGAGAAGTATTAATAGCTCTTGTCCTGAAAATGTCTGCCCGGTTCTGCTTAATAGTATTCTTAAACTATAGTCACATGCTGTACATTACATTCCTAGGACTTATTTATGTTATAAGTGGAATTTTGCACCTTTTGACCACCTTCACCTATATCCGTTCCTATGTTTTAAAAATCTATTAGCTATTTTATCCCTTGCTGAATTGTTTCTCTTCTTTGCAAATTTCCTGCTCTAACTTTCCCTTTCAGACTTTGCCTCTCTTCTCATCCCCAATTCCGTATTCTTGCCTTTTTTCGATCTTTTATTGGACAAATTGAAATTCTTTAACGATTCTTTCTACATTCTTCTGGCTGTAACCTCTATTGGATTTCTAGCCTCTATTTTGGGTCCTGATGCAGAGTGATAGTTGCTTTCGCCATGCTTCACTGATAAAACATTGTTAGAGAATTCTATTGAGGTTTTGCCAGTGGCTTCCAGTGCCTTTCAATCACCTACACTTGCACTTCATGAAACATGAAGCTCTAGCTCTCAGTCCAGAAAGCTAGAACATTCCACTCACACTGTCCTTGGTATTTCAGAAGTGCTGAGAAACATATATCAACCAAACTTCAACTTTGAATGTCAAAACAGACTTTGGATGCCAGTGGAAGAAACGGAGCTTTGAGAGAGAAGCTCTGTTATTTCTTTTTTGATACGTAAGAGACCTGTTTATTGGTGGCGTCCATATTTTGATGTCCATAGCAGCATTATGAGTGTCAATTTCCAAACTGGACACAACCCAAATTGTGTTGTATTTGTTTACTAGACTCCTATACAGCAAAGAAAATGAACAAACCTCCATGCAAAAATATGGGGGAAATCATACTGTTGAATGGTAGAAGCCAGACACAATCCAGCCACAGCTGCCTCTATTTTTCATGTTACATGGCTGGATGCTTTCCGGATAGCCCTCATACATACTGATGGTTTCTTCTATATAAACTTTAAAATGACAAAACTATGATTTAGCAGTGAGGACAATAAACGTTTGGTAGAGGAGGGTAGTGACTAAAGGGGCAAGGGTGCTGCTTGTATTTTATTTTTTCATCTGGGAGAAGGTTAAATGTATGTGTTCACTGTGAAAAAAAATACATTAAATAACATACATTTGTAATGTGACTTTTTTGAATGTATGTTCAATAAAATAGTTCTAAATTCAACATGAATGGCGAGAAGCTATTTATATAAAATGTACTATATGGTATATGAATAGATTAAAAAAAGATTTGGATCTATACCTGTTGATTTGTAAGGATATATAAATTATATTGTTAAGTGAAGGAAGTAGGTCGTAAGACATACACATACACACACACACTTTTATTCTGGTAAGAAAAACAAATGAAAACGTTACTTACATATGTGTATATGTTTATATAAGCATGTGTGTGTGTGTGTGTGTGTGTGTGTCTTAGCAAAGGAAAATGATGAATAATATACACCAGATGTTAATGTTGGTCATCCCAGTGGGAGTAAGATTAGGAATTTGGAGGCTGTGCATGAGGCAGATGATTAGCATTGCCTTTTTACATCTTTCATTATATTATTTGATTTGTTACAATAAGCAGGGTTTTATTTTATAATTTCAAAATCATCAAGAAATGGACAAAATTTATAAAGCAAAACATGAGTTGAGGTCTGACCTAAATACAATGCATATAAGTATATGTGGATCCACCAGAGTCAAATATTCCCACCTGCCAAAATTAAATAAATATCCCAAGAGCTATGAAGAAGAAATAAGTGTCAGAGGAAGCAAGAGAGTGAGATTCTAGGGGATGATGAATCATGACAACAGATAAAGTGCAGTTCAGTGTTATTGGTGATAACACAGTGAACCCAAATTTCACCAGTCTTGTAAAAACCAAAGCCACATTGACATAAAAACTCTTCTTCTTGTCACTTATTATTAATGCAACCTTCATATGACTTGAAAACACCCTCAACCGTTTCTGGGGACCCCACAGTTACCTCATAGACACAAACCCATTGGCTAGCCAGTTACCACTCGTGGAAAAACTCCTTCCACCCCGCCCCCGCCTCCTCTCTCCACCACCCACAGGCAACACAGGCAGAGGCCTGCAGTGCCCCCCTTCTCTGCATATCCTCTCCGTGGTTTTCACATCAGGTCTCTTGCCTCAAGAATAGAACACAATAAACATAAGCGCACTTTTAGAAGTCTCCATATAAAGCAACACATGTAAATAAATGCCTTTGAGAGATCACCAACTACAGCTCATGTATCAGCGGAACTCTGCCTGTGGGGCTGAACAGGGTGCTGTCTGCGGGAACTCAAAAGCCACTAGATGAAGTTTCTTTTTCTTTGTACTAAATATTTTTAATATATCGGGGTGACATTGATTAGTAAAAATTACATAGGTTCCAGGTATACAATTCTATATCACATCTTCTATATGTTGTGTTATGTGTTCATCATTCAAAGTCAATCTCTTTCCATCACCTGTCCCTTCTCCCCCTCCCACCTCTCCCCTTACCCTCAGGGAACTACTAAATTACTGACTGTGTCCATGAGTTCTGTTTCTTTGTTGCTTTTGATTTTATGTCAAGAGTTCAACTAAATGTCTCCACCCCTTTCCCTTATTTTACCCACTCTCCCATCCTTCCTCCCATCTTAAAGAAGTCCCTCTAATGTTCTTTGTAGTACTGGTTTGAGGGTAAATTTCTTTAACTTTTCTTTATCTGGGAAGCTCCTTATCTGTCCTTCAATTTTGAATGCTGGCCTTGCTGGATACATTATTCTTGGTTGTAGATCCTTGGTTTTCATTACATCGAATATTTTCTGCCTATACCTTTGGGTCTATAAATTTTCTGAGGACAAATGAGCTGAGAATTGAATGGGTGTCCCTTAAAAGTTACTACTTGTATTTCTCTTGCTGTTTTTAAATTTCTCTCTCTCTTTTTTTTAAACTTTTGCCATTTTAATTATGATGTATCTTGGTGTGTTCCTGTTTGGGATCATCTTGTTCGGGATTCTCTGTGCATCCTGGACTTGCATGTCTATTTCCTTCACCAGGTTAGGAAAATTTTCAGTCATTATTTCTTTAAATAATTTCTTGATCCCTTGTTTTTCCTCTGTCTTTTCTGGCACAAGTATTATTCTGATATTCTTACGTTTGATATAATCCCAGAGGAATCTCAATTCATGTTCATTTTTTTGGAAATTATTATTTAACTGTTCTGACTGGGTGTTTTCTGCTGGCTTTTCCTGCCAGTCACTGCTTTGCCCTTCTATTTTATCTAGTTTAGTGACTTTTATTACAGTCTTCATTTCAGTTAATGTAGTCTTTATCTCTCACTGGTCCTTTATAATGGTTTGTAAATCTTCTTTATTGCTTGCTATTTCTATGTCGAAATTATTCAGTTCCTTTAGCATTTTTATAATCATTCCTTTGAGCTCTGTTTCTGATGGATCATCTGTCCCCATCTCTTTATTGTGAGCTCCTATTCCCTGGTTCCTCCTCTTGGCAGCCTCTCTGGACCCTTGCTACTGCAGTTTCTTTGGTGATCACTTCTGACACTGGATGGGCAAAGGTCTGTGGGGGAGGGGTGTTTGTGGCTTTCTTTTCTTCCTGTGGCTCCAGGAGTCATGCAGGGAGTTTGGGTGTGATTGCACCTGTCTGTTCTGGGTTTGCCCTGTATGTGGATTCTGCCCTGAGCCTTGGAGTCAGTCCTGTACACTGGTCTTTCAAACTGTCCTGGTTGTGGGCCGAGAAATGCATGTGCAGTTCCCTCTCCTCATCTCCTTCCCAGCGAGAATGTTTGTGCTGTGGCTCCTCACCACCCTGTCACACCCCCTTCTCCGGGAACTGGAGTGAAGTCTGGTCTTGCATTTTGCCAAGCGGCCTGTACCTCCTGGGGCCAAAGTGAGGTGGGTGTGGTATTTCACTCTCTGCCTGTGGGCCCCCTTTCCTCTGTCCCACTGACCGAGTGAGGCCCAGAGCGCTCTCCTGCTGCCTTCTTCCTCTCCCCTCCCCCAGCGGTAGAGTTCCAAACGGGGACCCACATGTAGCCACATCTTTGCTCTTCCCCTTTATTTCTCCTTTGTTTAACCCTCCGCCTTGATGTGATGAATGGATTTCTTAACTGTGATTGTGTGTTGTGTAGAGAGTCCTTGGTTGAGGTATAGGTAATTTCTTAGCTGTGATCTCCAGAGGAGTTTTTCGGAGGTCCCTCTCATGCCACCATTTTGTTGCCGTCCCCTAGATGAGGTGTCTTGCTCCTCAGCTTTACAAGTTAACCTGTGCTCCATTAGAACTATTTGCAGATTTTTTTTTTAACCTTTGTATTTTTCTAGTGATCATGCCTGCAGGTCACAGTAGGGGGCTGGTTTACAGTTTCCCTACCTATAATATCATTACACTGTAAAGTCTGTGCGTCTTTCTGGCCTTCTTTCATAGGTCCTTTAGAAACTGTGTCCTCAGCCTAATATGTAGTATTATAGGCAATGCTGCTTCCTAATTGTTTTCTTCCTAGGCTCTCACACTTTATTTCTTGTTTGTTTATTAATTAATTTGTTTCTGAGGTAAAGCTGTTTGATTCCATTAGATATACTATTCCTGCTCCTTCCTTTTGAATTAGCATCATCAAATCACAGAGCCAAGTAAAGGTCCTTTTTTTGACATACTTCAGTCATTGCATCCACTTATTAGCTCACTGAGAGTTAAGGAATGGAAGACACCCTGAATGTCCCCTCTTGCCTGTACAGCCATTACACTAAATACAAACAATAAAAGTGAACTAGTACAGTATTTTGCAATCGCCCATTAGCTCAGACATGTGTTTATGGATTGTGAGCTTTCTGAAAGCAGAGTTTGGGCAATTGCTAGTCCATCAATTCTGAATCTCCACTACCCAGAGTAATATTTAAAATGGGGAACACTAAATACAGGATTAACTCAGTACACATTGTCTTAAACATTCTGCTACAAAGTATATCACCTCAGAATGCTCACAGTCTAGTAAGGAAAAAAGACAAACAGTTATACTTGAGTAGAATTATTTTACTTGAAATATATTAAATTGTTGGGAAGGAAATGTGAGGGAATGATTAGCTAGACACCTTTATATGTTTATGACGTGGATACTCAATATTGAATATTGAATCATGGCCTCTTGCCTATAGGCTAAACACCCTGTAAAACTCTCAGTCTCTTTTGGAAAGAGGGTCATATTTTGTCACAAATCTGTAGAACTGATTGACTGGCACAAACCTTACTGTTAAATAAATCAATGTATGGTGTGCCTCTATGCAGTCTCTATTTTGGCATAAAAACCTTGAATTATTTACTTGGTTCATGCTACAGCTTGATTCATTTCATTCTGCACATGTTTTCCATAGAAATATGAATGAAATCGGGATTGGTATGCACGTAAGGGTGGTTCTGCTTCTACATATGATCTCTTTCAAGCCCATTCTTTCTGCCCTTTGTTTTTACTAAAATTATCTGTCAGAACATCTCTTTAAAATCTTGCCATCCCAACCATTTATGTGTAAATAAAGGGCAGAAAACAGAGCTTGAGTTTTACGGAATGCCTTATCAATGGGTTACAAAGCTTTGTTACCTTTTAGGAGAATTTAGCTACATCGAAACACGTGAAAATAATAATCACTAAGCATATGAGCACTGTCCAGAAAAAATCCAACCACAAATGTCTCTATTTTTCATATTACATGGCTGGATACTTTTTGGACAGCCCTGGTACACAGATAAGAAAGTGATGTCATCACTTGGAGGGATGGCAAATTTGCATAATCCTTTCACTCTCTGAGACAGAAAGAGACATCTCCCATTCCCAACTATGTCAGGTCCTAAAATGTAAGGAAAAAGAAACACAATAAATTATGAGCTTAAGAATCAACTATTAAGATTCACGCTGTATCCTACAATGTTGTCAAAAAACCCAGATGTGTCATATTTGAGTTGCATTTTTATTATGTGCACACGCTTGGCTTTGAGCAGAATTATATGAGTTGGATTAATTTTTTATGTGGCCCTCCAGCAGCTCTATGTGGAACCATATGGGAGACATTTGGTTCTCATCAACTCCCTTTTACCCTTCCTTCCACTCCATTGCTTTAAACACAACTTTCATTCTCTTTAACTATCTGCAGGTTTTATTCTGTTCAGAGAGAAGAGCCACTAAAATATTATGATCGCTAAGTGACGGGCTGTGAGACAGGGTCTCGCTCCAAGCCAGCCCACAGCTGTGCATTGATTGCACGTGTCGGTGGCCTGGTGTAGGCTGTGTGCGGGGCGTGGGGGGGCTGGTTAAGATCTGTTGTCTTTCATCTCACTGGGAGGATACTTACAGCAGGGTTTGCTTCTCCCTTGTGGTCTATAAGGAAGTGGAAGGATTCAGTTTTCAGCCTGTTATTATGGTGATTTTTGTTAAGCTTGAAATTCACTTTTCAAAGAGGGTGCATGTTTTTAAGGGGAATGGTTGTGAGGAGATTTTCTGAGATTTAACTTCAATGATAGCTCTTTATAGTAATATCAAGGTTTCCTTGTAAAGATTTCAGACACATCAGCATTATTTGCTAACAACTCTGCAGGGGAAGGAAATGGCAAATATCAATGACTTTCTATAATGAAGGAGCCCAAGACTGGGAAGTTGGTAGAATGCAAACCAACATTTGAATTTAGGATTTTTTAATACTGGAAATCTTTCTACTTTCATTGTCTAGATCACTTGGTTTCCTTCATTTTTCTGGGCAGAGAAATCACTGAAAGAAACAAAACCAAAGTTATCCCTCTCTGTGCATTGTAAATACAGGCATTGTGATGGAAACCTGAAACCAGAGCATCACTTATAATCATGCGGTAGGTCAATTATCAGTTGACACAAGAATTTGAAATAACCTAGCACTGGAGCCATTTTACACTAGATAGAAGTGGAATCAGTGTGAAGTGAATGGAATTTTAATTCCAGTGAACATTTAGTTGTTTGAGAAATGGTACATGAGTAAATGATTACTTAAAAAATGGCTGCCGTTGAAAGTGCCTTACGTAACTTAGGTGAATTCTATCAAAAGACAGCTTCCCTCATAATGAAGTAAAAGTAGTATAAGAAGTTAACTGTCATTTAGTTTTTTTATTTCCCATTTCTACTCAGAATATTAAGTGGCAGATACTTCCATACAATACATTTAATCCCTTGATGGAATTTGAGAGCAGACTAAGAAGTTCTTTTCAACTTATTTTGATAAGTCCATATCTTGTTCAGGTTAACATTTATTCATGATGGCACCTCATCCCTTGCCTTTCAATTTAAATGCCAGAGGTTAAAATTTCTTATGGAAATTCTGCTTAACAGAAAGCTTTATTTTGCATAATTACAATCTGGCTTAACCTCAATTCATCCAACATTTATTATAACATTTAAAGGTCTCAGAAATACCTCTGAGATGTTTTTCCTCTTTCTTTTTTTTTTAACAAATGGAACAATTTTCATAAGTAGTTTGTTTATTCTCTCTCTCTCTCTCTCTCTCTCCCCGACTCTCCAACACTGGGAAACTCTCCTCAGATTAGCTAGGTTCTCATTTATCATTCTTTTTCTTCAGCCCTGACCTGACCTAAGCCTCTTTTAAACTTACTGCCATCAGTCCATCATTTCATTTAGAACCTTTTGGGCTGAAGCCTGCATCTATTTTATAATCTACAATGTAGTAATTTTTATTAGTAATTCTACTTCCAGTCTCTATTCATTAAACAGCATGACGTCTAGTCACATAATTTGGTTAAATGAAAATCTGAACATTTATATGGTTACATTTTATAGCAAAGATAATATAACTAACATGTTTTGAATGGTTCTGGATGAATATATATTTTTTGTAATATAATTGCTAACTAACTAGGTAATCTTAGAATCTAGAGATACTAATTAAAATGAAAAATACTAATTGGCCAGGGTATTTTTTTCATATCTAGGTATTCAGGATAAATAATTTGATTAAACAAATAATGTTAAGTTTTCTGAACTTAAGAATTATCTTGAAAGTTGCCACATCACTAACTATGTCTGACATAATAATTATGTCATAATAATAATTGTTAGGGATCGTGACTTCTTTATTAAAATATTTTCTTTCCATTCCAACTTCTTTAAGAAAAAAAAACACTGCTCTCTCGAATTTTTAAAAAAAATAATCATTGCTATCTCTTCAGTAATACAATTGGTGCCTAAGAACATCAAATGGTAAATGCAGGCATATTAATTACATCATTAAAGTAGCATTTGGTGTCCTGCTGAGATACATTACAATAACAATAACCTTTCTGTTAATAGGATTCACTACCAGCTTGTAATGCAGAAGTTGCATACAATGAAGATATTCCATACCACCACTGCATTGCATAAATCAATATAGTCAGAGCAACAAAGAGTATTTCCATAAAAATGACATTAAACTATTTGTGTGTGTGTGTCTGTGTGCATGTGTGTCTATGTGGAATGCCACATTTGAAAGCCAGATAAACGCTTGAGAGAAAGCAGAGTTGCTTGGTTACATCTGCTGAAAACAATCTGTGCTATGTATGAGAGCTCATGTCAGCCCAGTAATTACCACAACTGAGATAAAGCCTGTGCTAAATGTCACCTGCCGCTGACAAGCACAGGAAGCCAAGCACCACTAAATGAGTCAGTCACTCTTAGAGTGCTTAGCTCTACTTGCAGGCTAAACACAGTTGTCTTGCATATAAAAGGAAAAAATACATATGTTAAAGTCAGAAACACATCCATAAGAAAAACCTCACTGCAAGTCCTCACTGCCCACTCATAATTACATGAGGTAAGAATGCTAACAGGTGCAATCAGGCTGAAGGGGAAAGAGCATTTCTGTGAGTTGGGCAGAGTTTCTCACCTTCTACCACAAATTGGTCATTAGACAGTGCAATGCAATTTCCCCACCTCAGTGATCCTCAAAAGACAGCTGAAGTTCACGTTGACAACAGCAAACCAATAATACACTGGAACTGTTTTTGCCCGTGTCTGCATATAAAGCTCATGGCCACAATGTGTATTTTAAAAAACCTTTAATAGCAGGAGGTTTATTGGTATTTTAATAAATAGTTCTGACAAAAGCAGAATGAATAATGTTGGTGTAAAGGAAATACCCCTCTCCTACTCTTTTCCTCTCATCACCCCTTTAAAAATCCTTCTCTCCAGTTATAATTTTATTTTAGCTACATTGAAATGTGATGTAATCAATAAAAGCCTCTCCTCACCTGATCACCTGACACTTTCCTTAGCACTTCAATGGAAACCTCTAGTTCCTAGGCAGAGGATCTGGAGTGAAGTCAGCACCAAGTCCCGGAGGGAAATCACAGCCAGAACAGCTTGTGTGGCACCAGGGTGGGGGTGGGCAGTGTGATGATGATGATATCATGATGATGATACGGACCTCAAAGGAGGCCTTCATGACTATCTCGCCTTAGCTTGGTGAATTTGCCAAGTTTCAGGGTCTAACGCAGTCTTGGGCCTCAGAAATCTTATTCGTAGAATAAAACAAGTTGTTTCAACTTTTGGGATTCACGTTCATGACATAATCTCAGAATTAGTTGCAAAAGTGAATATTTACAATAATATATTAATACTACAGAGCCTGAGACTATCTGAGCAGCCAATCATTAGAAGAGGTTTCCTGATGAGTATAGAACCAGAATCAGGGGAGTTAGATGAGTTGAAGGTTTACTTGCCTCCTTCTCACCTTTAGGATGGTCTTGCTCATGGGACGGGAATATTAGAAATCTGCTGGCTATAGGTACAGCATCTGTTTTCATATGAAGGATTTATTTGCCCTTGGGACCAGTCTATCAATAATCTATCACTTATTGAATTCTTATTATGTACTAGGCATCTGTTCTAAATGATTTTCATGCTTTGTCTTATTTATTCATCAAAAAGTCTGTGGGGGTAAATACTGTAATTATCCCAATTTTACAAATAAACTTATCCAAGGTCACATAATACAAGCAGCATTTGTTTTCGTCTTTCACCAACCACTTGTCTATTGGCCCATACAAGGACCATTCATTTGAAATGAATTGAAAAAAAGTATTATGACAATATAATAAGTAAAAGTAAACCATAGTTTAAACATAGTAATTATTTTTTCATAATTTAGAGTAACTGTGGGAAAATTATGGCTCAAGGCCAAATATAGTCGATCATCTGCTTCAGCATGACCCGGGAGCCGGGTGGCTTTTACATTTTTAAACAGTTGCAAAAAAAATACTACCTCATGATATATGACATTTATAGGAAATTAGAATTTTAGTGCCCATAAATAAAGCTTTATTGAAACATGGACACACACATTTATTTTGGTATTATATATGGCTGTTTTTGTGTTCCAGTGACAGAACTGAGTAGATGTGACAGAGACCATGTGATCTGCAAGCCTAAGTAAACTATCTGGCCCGTTACAGAAAATACTTTCCAATTCTGATGTTGAGGAATGATATTTCCCAAATCTTTTGTGAGAGTTTTTGTCCATTGGGCTTGATGATGGTGTGCTGAAACTTTAGGTCATATTCAACATTCAGGATTGTTTGTTTTTAACTTCTACTAAATCAAGAAAGCCTAATTTGTAGGAGGCCATTGATGTAGTACCAAGTGTTTGAGTGTTGGTTATAAAAATATCAAACTTGAACTCAAACAAATAATAGAGTGAGGTCTTCCTGAAAACAACCTCCAGAACTCTCTCAGATGCCAACATAAGGAGCATAGACAAGAGTTGGAAGGTTGACTCTTTTCTTTGTGGGGATCTAATGGGTAGACACCCACTCTCAGCTTTTGTTGCATTTATCTCTGCACTGTGTTTCATGACATTCTGTGTCATTATTTGGATTTGATTTAAAAATGGGTCCCAAAATTCCTCATAACTTTATTTTTCCAGTGACGAAAAAAATAATCAAATGGGAAAAGTTAGCCTAGTGGGGGGATGAAGGTGTTTGCAGCCCTTTTTGGTCTTAAAAAAAGAAAATCCTAACAGCTAATCATGAATATTAAAAATTATTCAGTTTTTAGCCCTGAAATGTAGGTTCAACCCTGAAATGTAGGTTCAGCTTGTGCAAGACAATAGATTGTTGAGATCTGTTCCTTGAGTAAGCTGTTGACATAACAGAAATGGTTTTTACTGACATTATCAATTATATGAAGAAATGTATTAACATCCCTTATTTCAAAAATTTATGTGACAATCTTTACCTCACCTGTCAGAGAAAAGTTCACTCAACTTCACAGAGAAAAACAGTTGTATATACATGGTTCAATTTTTCACATGTCTAAAAGTGTATGTATGTGGTCACTTTAATGTCATTGTATTAATAAATTTTACTGTTTCTTTCCACAGAAATTAAATCAACAGACATTATTTTAAAATGCAATATAATTTTTAATTAAATAAGTAATAGATGAATATATCATTTAAAAAGTATTAAAACCTCAGCAATAAATTATAAAGTACCCTTTAATCACCATATGCATTTCCATTGTCTTCTCTAAAAGCAATCATTTTATCAGATTAATGTATAATGTTTTCAACTTCTTATATAAATTAGCATACAGAAATATTTTTATGTTGTATATGATTTTAATATAAACATTGTAATACTGTATGTGTTCTTTTGTAGTTTGCTTTTTCACTCAATAGCATATTTACCATTTAATGCTACCAAATATGTACTGTAATATATTTAGTAATTCTCCTATTGAGAAAACATTGAGATTGTTTTCAATTTTTTGCTCTTATATACGTTGCTGTAATAAATATCCTTGTTTATATACCTTTGCGCATATACATCAGTGTTTCACTAGAGTTGATATCAAGAAGCAGATTTTCAGGAAGTTCACACACTTTAAATTTTAATAGGTACTATTAAATTGGCCTTCAAAATGTTGAACGTACTTCTTCATATCATTGTGAGAATGATGTGAGAGTTCGTCATTCCCCACACCATTGATGACAAATTTTAATTTTTGCAAAGTCGTAGGTGAAAAATGGTATGGAGTTACTACCTTATTTTGCTTTTAAGGAGATTAAGCATCTTTTATATGCTTTGTTAATCATTTGAATTTATTCTCTTTTCTGAATTGCTTTCTCATATATTTTTTTCATTTTTCTGTATATGTTCTGTACTTATACACTTTATATATTTTTAATATTTTAGATAGAAAATATTATTTTCCCAAGCTAGCACTTCCCTTAATATGAATGGTGGCATCTCATGTCAAACAGAAGTTTTAATGTTATTATCAAATGTATCAGTATTTTCACATTTGTGTCTGCTATGCTTTTTGTTTAAGAACTTTCTAAAACATGGACAAGTATATTTTCTTGTTATATGATTTAAATTTTTTAATCTAAGTATAATTTATTTTTGTAATTATATGAGATAAAGACCTAACTTTTTTTTCAAATTGTCAGCAGATTGCCCCTATGAAGCTTATCTTGTATTTATTCTTCCCCTCTGATTTGAAGCAATATTCTTATCAGAACTTAGATTTCCATATGCATATAAGAATTTCAGGGACTGTATTCTATTTCATTCACTTGCGTGGTATTAACCTGATATTTTAATTTCTATATCTTTATAATTATTTTTAGTATTTGATAGTATGAGTCCCCTGTTACTATTTACTTTTCAAAAATATCCTAGCACTTCATGTATATTTCCTTGTATGATTATAAAATCAGCTTACTAAAGTCAATGGAAAGAAATGAAAACTTAATTGTGATTTATTTGGATGAAAAGATAAAATTAGGGGAGTTCCCGGATGGTGTAGTGGCTTAAGGCTTTGGTGCTGGTGCTGTCAGCGCTGCGGCCTGGGTTCGATTCCCGGTCAGGGAGCTACCCACATACCAAAAAGCAAAAAAAAAAAAAAAAAAAAAAAAGATAAAATTAGTAAGTTTAAGTATTTTTATACAAGTGATTTTCCCTTCTAAAAACATGGTATATCTCACCATTTATTCATATTTTATGTCATTCAGTAAAATTTTGTGGTATACCTCATAAATTTGTACATTTTATGTTTATCCAAACATAGTTTTTTATTCTATAGAGAATAAAGTATTTTCTACTATATTTTGTTTCTGCACATTGCTAGTGTAAGCACAAATTTGGCTTTTCATGGCAAGACGATGTCCATATATTATACCTTTGTATTTGAGGGACATTCAGTTTGAGCCTTAGAAGGAGATAGGGGCATAGGTTTGTCTAGTTGTATGCTCCGACCCAGAACTTTGACTCTTACAGGAACAATTCAAATATTTAAAGAAAGATGAGGTGTTAGTAAAGGGAGCACCAAGTTCAAATGACTGGTGGTGTATCGTATGTCAGTGGTGGCTCTGCCAGAGGCATTATTGTGATTATTCTGTATCTTTGCTGTGCTCTACCATCTTGCCTTCCTCAACACGATACTGCCTGACATCTAAACCTATGTTTTCCATGCATCCCACTGACCCCATGACCTATTTGTTACCCTTAAAACAAATCCTTTTCTGTTTAAATGAACCAGAGTTTGTTCTCTTTCTTACAGTCAAGAACACCAGATGGATAGATTTTGGCATAAAGGAATGGATTTCAGGTAAATGTCCCTCGGGAAAAGGAGGTTATAGAGAATCTGGGATTAGTCATCTGTCCTGGGTTTGATAAAGGTCATGAAAATCTATTAACATCCAGTTGTGATACTCTGAAATCTCACTTCCGGCACTGGACAAGAAGCTAATTAAATCATCATCAACAGTCACCTTGACTGAAGTGCTTGTTGAGGTCAAAGTTTAGAGAGACCATGTGACTGTTGCCATGTAACACTATAAAAGACAAGTGGAATTCAAGGACTGTAGAACAAAATAACTAGTTCTAATAATGCTGCACAACTTCAAGAAAGAATAACCAAACTCAAATTCGTAAATTCTTGTCACGAAGGACACAGTAAAAACAGGAGATTTCCATGACTCCGTCAATAGGAACTTTATATTTTGTAACTTACAGAGCTAAAGTGGCTAAACTAAATTAAACTAAATATTTGATGCAGAACATTGCTGGAATATATTGTTATTTGAATTCACAGCATTACCAGGTCACTTCTGTGAGTGGTAGGGTATTGGTAAGGTAAAAGTAGTCCTCAACAATTTAGATGGGGATCAATTAGAGTAACTGAAGGACTCTTATCCCCGACTGAGCCTTTATGATTACTTATGCACATCTCTTCCTTTGTTTGATGAGGGATATCCTCCCTTGCTTGAAGATATACCTCCCTCATCTATGGGCAGGACCCATAGATGTGCAAAATGAGTACAATTATCCCTCTTCTTGTTTCCCTCCAAATAACTGGACAAATCCCAATAGGACCCAAAGGGCCAACTGTAAAATCAGATCTGGGGAGAAGTGAGAGACTAACAAAACAAAAGAATGGCACAGCTTTGGTAATTTATACAAACAAAAATATTACCGCTTCTCAAGGCCTTTTGGCTAAGATTAAGTGCCAACAAAAATATTAATACAAGGAATATTTTGGGGAATGAATTCTGAAGTTTCACATCCAAGAAATGAGAAACAACATTTCATATTAGGTAGAATTTAGCAATCAATATGCATACACATACCAAAGTTCTCATGTAATAGCTGGTTTAAGGAGCCATTTGCTCTGCTGCTGATAGAATACTGGACTTGTTAGTGTCTCATACAGAAAAGAAATGAGAAATTGCCAGGAGTCCATTTTTGTAAGATACAATATTAAAAATACACATATTATTTAGCCATGATTAAAATTCTAATGGAAACCTTTGGCCACACATTTCAAGGACACTCAATGAGAAACATTTAGTGAATTTATTGACACAAGTTTTGGGGAATGGAAAAGCCACTACTTTTAGTAAGGGGGAAATTTAGAAATTGTTTACCAACATTCAGTATAAAATTTAAGGTAAATTTACATTTGTTATTTTTCTAGCCATCATGAAGTTGAATCTTCATATTTTTTTACTAAAAATTTTTTTATGTAATATTTGAAAATTGGTTCAATGCTTACTTTTCAAGAACTGCTCACTTATTAATTTATGAATAATTTATTTGTTATAGAAAGCTACACTTGTTAAAATGTGTGTTGTTGAGAATTATGTTTCTTCACTATCAGAGTAGATCAAATTTGCTTATTACCTTGGTGAAAACCCACTAATATGACCTCCCTGTGATAATTAATTGAATTTGTATATATATTAATAATGTATTCTTTTATTTTTGAAATTAAAATTGATAGATGACTAATAGTTTAGCTTTATAGCACCATGTAAAATTTTGTTCTTCTACTTTGATATATTGTGGAAGAAAGAATTACTACTGTGGCTTTATCATGTATCACCTGCTCCCCCCTCAGTGGGTCTTGCAACATTTCCTCCACCAAAGCCTTGAGAAGTAGTACATAGATGATAATAGCACTGGCATCTTTGCAAGAGCTCTGTTGGCTCCTCTCTGTTACAGGAATTGTAATGGTAACATTGCAATTTAAATGCACTCCATGATTTTGAATGGAAGGAATATTCAGGGGATGGCAAAGGCCGAGAAGCAGCTTAGTTGATAGCTAAATTAATAGCTCAACTATTAAAAGCAAAGATGGCAGATACTGTAATAGCAAAACCAATCTGGTAAATAGAATAATCTAAATCATATGAATGTTTAGTAGTACTTAACCAATCATGGGAAAAGTAGATGAAAACTAACAAACAATAAAATAATCACTGTGCTCTACTATTCAAATTTTCAGATTATGCATGGCCTATTTTTGGCCTGAGTCTACTTCTAGTAGATCCAATAGGATCTCAGACCCATCTTGTGACCATTTCTCTAGTTTCTGAATATAGAGTTGGAATTATTTCTGCAGTAGATGCCTTTGGTGTCTTGTGTCACATTTTCTAGGTCCATCTCCTTTTCATTAAAATTTGTTGTTTTTTTTTTTTTCTCTTTCTGTCTTCTCTTTTCCCAAGAGAATAGGTGAGATGTAGTGTTACTAGTCAGTGGATGAGCTCTAGTGGATAACTGAGGGACTGGCTGTTTTTAAAGCTTGCACAGTTAAAAAGAGAGAAGGCAGTGTATATAGACACAAATGCAGGAGGCAGATAGTTACGATGGAGGGATTTGTGGAGGTTCATTTCTGATTGCTTCTCTCCTCTCTGAAATAGAAAACAAGTTCATCAGCTAAGAGAGAGGATGAGGGAGGAGAATTTCACAATGTGAGTTTATGGGAGACTGCATGGAATCATCTAGGTGAATGGGAGATTGAGTGGTCTGGGGAAATAGAGTAAAATTATGAGGCAGTATTATGGGCTTATTTAAAGTGATCACAAATTAAAGTAAGTGCAATCAGCATGGTTACAGTAGGGATGTGTGTGTGTGTGTGTGTGTGTGTGTGTGTGTACGCACATGTGTGCATGAGGGAGTGTGTATGTGTGTATCTGTCTGTTTACAATCTCATTCAATTACATAGGTACAAGTGTGAAGTGGGCACAAAATGAAACTTGACTAAAGTTTTGGTTTAGCAGTGAAAATAAGATAAAGGGTGAGAGGAATTAGAGAATTGAGGGTGTATAAAATGGAGGGATGTTAATGGTTGATCAGGGTAAGCTGCATACACAGAATAATGAGGACATGTATTAGTGAGAGAAAGAGAAAAGGCCATGGAAGCAATAAATTTTAAGTAACGATGAGGAGAAAGTATTATTGTGTTTGGGGTAATAATGTGTATCACTGGAAAAGACAGGAAAGGTCAGAGAGTGAAGATTAACATGCAGATTTTGGAGGAATGGATTTAGTGTTTGGTAATGAGAAGATTGAAGGTAGGGTTATGGGAATAAAATCACCAAGTTTGGCTTTAGGGCAATATCGTTGAATAAAAATAAATGAGATGTTAGGAAATCAGAGATTGAGAAGCTCATATCTGCCTGTCACAAATACCGGTAATTATACCCAAGGTGACTATATGAGTGTATTTATTGACCAATTGAGAACACTTTTGAGAGTAAAATGTGGATCTATTCAAAATTACCACAAAACAACCAGTGAAATGGGGACCATAGTTAGGTAATGAAGTAGTAATGGAAAGAGTGTCAGTGAACAGTAGATAAAAACTTCAAGTAATAAGAAGTGACCTTGGGGATATCAGAAGAATGAAGGACAGTGGATAGTCTAGTGGAATGGGTTTTAAGCTGGTGTTTTCTGGTTACTGATGTGAACCGTGACGAAATAGTTCATGAGGATAATAATGGGAAGTATTTGGTGTTGAGGTGTGGAAGGAGTTTGGTAGGAACTTACTGAAGTCTGAGGGTCCTACTTGACTTTTGATCCTGAAAGTGTGGAATCTGAGAAGCTGTGAGACACACTGTCTACCCTCTTGCCCTGCCAAAGGGAGCCTGTGTCTGCTAACCATTATCATCTTTTTCCTAGACTAGATGCTTCAAAGGCTAACTGAAAATATATATCAAACATAAGAGGAAAGAGGCAGAACAAGGAATGATCTAATGTGTGTAGACCTTACAGTAAAGAAATGAGAATAATGTTTCTTGGGTCAAGGACTTGCCCTGAGGTTTTAACCTGCTATGGTTTAAGGTTTTTTATTTCTACTTAGTTCAGATGTATTTCAAAAAAGGTTAAAAGTTATTCATGTAATTACCTGTGTGGATGTTCAGGCAGGAATTAGAGAAAATATTGGAAAATTAAATGAAAATGTGGCTCTTGTCAATAATTCATCTTTAAGACTCAAATGAAGGCATGAAAAGGAAATAAAAATGGGCAAAAATAATGGACAAAGGACAAATCTCACCAAGTTGGTTTTATGTAACTTGTTACAGTAATCAGCGTTCATGAGCAGGAGGTAGCACATACCTGGCTTGCTTTGTCTCTTCTGTCATTAACCACACTGAGGTACTGTGCACGTAAAATCTCCAGTTGCATTGTGGCAAGTGTCTTGTTGTCTTGAACACAGCTTGGCTGATGTTCTTGTTTGACTCAAAAGGAGACCTCATTTTTTTGAGGAAAACAAAACAAAACCAACCAGTGCTGATAACATACCAGGAATACTGAAGCAAAACTCTTTTCAGTATTTAAATAAGTGAAAACCATTCACTCTTTAATCACACTCTTTTTCTCCATCTTTCATATCACCCCATGAGGTTCTAGACATACATTAGCTACTGAAATATGTTGAGCTACAAATAAGTGCACTTGCAAAAAACCCTCTACATCTGTGAAAAACAGCTCCAAATAGAATATTAGTACATTTATTTAAATTTAAAATTGATTTTACATTTTTAAAAGCCTCAAGTTGCTACTGTTTGCTCTGTGACAGGTATCTTTATGTTCAAGTCAAACAAAGGAATTGTTCTCTTTGGTCTCTTTGTTTTGAAGTGTAAACTATGTAAAGATATGAGGTTTGAGAGATGATGTGTAAGATATTTTTTTCTTGGAGCATATTTAACTACTTAGTAAGTGATGTGATAAACACACATCAAAGCTAATTTTGAAACGTCTCTGTCCCCTCCTTTGCTTGAATAACCCGAGTTATCCTTCAGGTAATTGGCATTTCTTCCAGAAGTCCTCTCAAAGTCCCATGAATAGATGATTTTCCTATCATAGCCCTTCATGTTTTCCCTTTTCACAGTACTCATAACATTATATTGAAAGTAAGGTCCTAATTCATTTTCATATACTCAATGTTACCCATTATATGTGGCCTGTAAGGAATGCTTAATAAATGTTGGTTTAATTAAAATGTAGAGAAAGGTCCTTTCACTATTTCTATTGTATGTACAAAAATTCTTTTTGTCTCATAGAAGCAGTTATTATATGTATTGCAATGGCATTTTTTGGATCTTAAAATAGTAATGAATCTTCTGGAAGTATTCTGCTTACAATCAGAAGGCAGTTTGAGTGTTGAGAACACAATAAAAGTTAATATTCTCAAGCTAACATCCAAATTTACCCTAGGCAAAACAATGAGGAGGCAGAAAGGTATAAAAACCTTTCCTTTCAGCCTCAGAATCCTCTCCAACTGTGCTTCCTTCCGGTTGTTCCCTAGATTCTTGTGAAAGTCATCCTTCCAAAATGGTCTACTCTTCCTCCTCCATCAAAACTTATTTTTACTGACAGAACATTTGAAAAGAGCATTAGAAAAGGTCTGTCTAAAAGGAGATGTGACCCTCTCTTGCCTTTTCATTAGGCTCTCATGAAACTGGAACCCTGGATGTACCAAATAATTCTCGTTTTCCGTGTTTTTACTTGAGTAAGAAGGGGCAACTTAGGAATCACTGAAGTATACTGAATAGTTTTCTACTCCATATGCATCATCCCCAGCCTCAAATGGGTCTTCAAATTGCCTGGTGGTATTTTTTCAGGTTCTTTAGACCACGGAGCTTGAGGCAAGGATTAATACGCTTTTCTTTTCTTTTCTTTTTTGTTTTTTCTGCCCACAGTTAACTGTGGTAGGTGACTGGTGTGACAGGGACAGCAAGCTGTATTTCATTTTCTGTTTTTTTTTTTTTTAATTCATTTTTATTGTTAGACTTATTGGGGTGACATCTGTTAGCAAGGATTACATAGGTTTCAGGCTTACAGTTCTATAGTGCATTGTCAACTTGTTGTATAATCAGTTCACCACCTAATGTAATACGCTTTTCTTAAAGGGGATGATGGTGAGGACATAGAAAATGGAAGCAGACATGAACAAATATGAGAGAACACGATGTGATTGATGAGTTTCATGCTCCTTACCTGCTTCATGTGGACTGTACAGCAGCTCAGCAGGCATGCTCACTCAGCAGGTGGAGAGAATTTCTAAGGTTGGGCTCTAAGGAAGACCTGCATCTCAGAGCAGGCTGTGGAAGGAAAAAATATGAGGGGGAATGTGACATCCAATTCCTTTCAGTCTCCCATTTCCCATGCATTTTGGGGGATTAATTTTCTTGCCTTTTTGGTGGATGTTCAGGAAACCCTATGGTGTGGCATTTTACTCAAGGCCAAAAATGGGAAGGTGGCTTACCATGGATAGACTTGGTGTGTGCGGAATAGTGGTGGCAATAGCATGGTACAGGGGGGAGGTAGTCCTTTCTAAAAATAGTAATAATCAAGGGAATTTAAGGAGGGTACTGTGGCATTGTAATGTGTCAATTTGGCTAGGTGGAATACATTTTACAGAGTTTGTCTCCCTACAGATATCCTGGGCCGCAAAGGACACTTCTACACGAAATGTAAAAGACAGAAGTGAAGCGTTAGTCACTTTATCTTTTATACTCATAAGGTTGGGGCAGGAGATTTAATAGCTCATGTGCTGTTGCTTATGTGCTGACTCAACTCATTACATGCAACTGCTCCACCTTCACTCCTGGGCCAAGTGTGGATTTACTTTTATGGTGAAAAGTGCTAAATTCTCTTTAAGAGCGCTTGCTCCATTAGGGTTGGGTTTTAGTTTGTCCTTATGGGTTTCATTTGTTCTTCCTTTCCTCATTTTACATCCATTTTCCTTCTCTACTGCCTGCCCTCAGTTTTACAAAAACTGTTTCACCGGTGTGCACAATTGTATAAGGTCAAATACTACCTAGCAATTACTTATTTGATGAAACCCTGACTGATGCAGAGGTAAAAAAGAATTTGTACTCTACTATCTACCACTTGTACCTCCAAGAGCCTCATAGCCTCCATTATATTCAGGTCCCTTATTTTTTTATGTGTGTGACAATGGAGAGACCCTTGCTCCTCCTTTAATGATCCCCATAATCTACACAGACCCTTTCAAGGCAGTGTTTAGTTTTGCTATCCTGAATAACTAAGCAAAGGGAGTCAGTAAAATAAAGCTACTATCCGCACAGTTGGCAAAAATGGATGGAAGGTCCATGCTTTGAAAGAACATGCTTCATCATGTAAGGTACCTGCTTCAAGTGAGTTCATTATTCATCCAGGGAAGGAGCTGCTTTTTCTAGCAAAGATGGTTCAGTATATTTGGTTTTTAAGTTTATAGGATTCATCTACCAAGTTATTTTCTTCCCAGGTCCCAGTATCCCACTATTTCTTTCTCACTGCCTCTATTGTACACTAGGGCTGTCTGGAAAAAATCCACTCATAAATGCCTTTATTTTCATATTACATGGCTGGACATTTTCCGGACAGCCTTCATAGACCTCTGAAAGTTGCACGTTTAATCTCCAGTACAGTTCCATCACCCAAATAACCAGATCCTGAGTTGATTTTCAGTGTAGCCTGCTGCAGATACAAAAGATAAGAAATGGTCTTTTAAAAAGCTGTCACGCAAATGATTTGGCTCTTAAAACATGCACCCCTCCTTTTTTAAGGGGTAAGGATGTGATTTTCTTTTTGTACAGTCTCTAGGGTTGTCTTAAGAAGCCATCTTAATCATAAAGGCAGCTTTCAATGACTTTTTACAAAGGAAGCACTTACATGTAATGTAATTAAGAAATAGTGTATTACTAAAACCCCAGAAGCTCCTGTGTGCCCCCTTGTAATTACCACTTGCTCTGACCCATTGCCTTGCTTCCCTCAAAGTGTAACTACTGTCTTAAGCTTTAAAACAATAGCATAATTTTCTCCTTTTGAGCTTTACATAAATGAAATCATACAGTATGTATTTTTATGCTTCTGGTTCTTTTATTCAACTCTGTGTGGTTAAGATTCATTCATGGATGCAGCTGAAATTAATTTATATTCATTGCCTTAATATTCCATATGAATAGACCACAATATATTATCCAGTTTACTACTAAACTAGAATTTAAGCTACAAGAGGAGATTAGGTTTTTATTCATGCTGGTATTTCCCTTTGTCTTATCTTTCCAGTTTCACAAACTGTTTAACATAGATTTGAGCAAAGTAGTTGTTTAATAAATATTGAATGAATGATCTATATTGTCAGGGCTAGGTGGTCACATGGATGATTAAGAAATTACTCAGTGGATAGCTTTCTCACGCTTAAGCACACCCCCTAACATCATAATATGAGATTGATCTCATCGTTCATCTTGACTCTCACACATTCTGAAACCTATTTGAATAGTAGAACAAATGCCCCTGAAACAGCAAGGAAATGAGGAGAGAGGATGGGTGGTTTGGATTTTTTTTTTTTTTTTGGCGAGAGTTTACTAGAGAATGTTTGCCCAAAGACTGATTGAGCATGAGCATGTAGCCGTAAACTGAGCTTGGGGACATTACATTGGCTGTGCATGTAACATTTTATATACACCGCACAACAGAGATTGTCAAACTTAGACGTGACCTTTCAGTGTGGTGCTATTATTATGCAGGACACATAAATATTATAACAACTTCTTACAATATAGACAAAATTGTTAGGATGAAAAATTATTTTTTGCTTCCTTTCCTCAACACTTCAAAATAGTGTGATTTCATAAGTGGTCTACATCAGTGGTTTTCAACATAGCCTCAATCTAAATCAGTTGGAGAGCTTGTTAAAACACAGATTACTGGGCTCCACAGGAATTTGCATTTCTAACTAGTTCCGATATAATGTTGATGGCTGTTTCCAGGATGTACGTGGAAAACTGGGCTAGACAATAAAAATAATAAATGAGTAAAGCAAACTAATGATAATAAGATTAGAAACATTATCTTTGAATTTATCTCACTATATAGGGCATTCATGACTTTCCCCCTCTCTAGTTGCCATTTTCTTGTAATTTTGTATGTTCTTTAAGGAGAGATAGGAAACTCTTGCCAATTATTTTACTTTATTTTATTTATTTAACTTTTTTTTATTGTTAGATTTATTGGGGTGACATTGGTTAACAAGAATTACATAGGTTTCAGGCATAAATTCTACAGTGCATTGTCACCTTGTTGTATAATAAGTTCACCACCCAGTGTGAGTTCTCTTTCCATCACCTTATATTTAGCTTCCCCCACTCCTCTCCCACCCCCTCCCCTTTCTCCCCTCCCTAACCCACTCGTCCCCAAATAAACATTGAACTATTGATTGTGTCCATGCGTTTTTTGTTTGTTTGTTCATTTTTTTTCTTTGTTGCTTTCAGTTTTATATTCCGCATATGAGTGAAGTCATACATTTTTGTTTTTTTCTGTCTGGCTTATTTCGCTTAGCGTGATGATCTCCAGGTCCATCCATTTTGTTGCAAATGGCAATATTTCCTCTTTTCTTACAGCTGAGTAATATTCCATTGTGTATATGTACCACAGCTTCTTTATCCAGTCATCTGTCACAGGGCATTTTGGTTGTTTCCATGTTTTGGCCACTGTGAACAGTGCTGCAATGAACATTGGGGTACGTAAGTCTTTGTGGACTAAGGTTTTCAAGCTTTTTGGGTAGATCCCCAAAAGGGGGATTCCCTGGTCAAATGATAGCTCCATTCCCAATTTTCTGAGGAACCTCCACACTGCCTTCCACAGTGGTTGTACCAGTGTGCACTCCCACCAGCTATGTGCAAATTATTTTACAATATAGCATGAGTAATAGGATTAAAATTCTGTATTTAAAATTAAACCATGGCTTTTAAAGAAGTATCTTGAAATATAAAATTGATAAAGTATAGTAATAGAATATTTTAGGGAACATAGAATGCAGAGACAGTAGGGGAATTTAGACTGTATTGCTATTTTATATCTATGAGTCCAATTTAGCAAACAAGCATTTTCAGTTAACTTTCAATCGTGTTGTACAGACTGTATCAATATTTTGTAGGTTCATTCATTGATTTAATTTGCCCTTTAAAATAGTTAAAATCAGGTCATAACTTCCCTTTTGGTAGCTAGTTTATATTTGTTTCTTTGCCACAGAACACTTAATACATACATTAACATGAGTGAAATATTTACGGTTTTTCCAAGATTCTCATGAGAACAATTTTGGGAATACAAATAAAGAAAATAGCATTATTATAAAAGTAACCTTGACTCTGCTGTAATATATATTTTAAAAGTAAGTCAGTTTCAAGTTCTAAATCTATAATATATAATTATCCTTCTATTTATAATAATATATAACAATATGGTTATTTTATTAAATAATGTAACATTAAAATTACTTAACTATAATTATTACTTTCATTTAACAGTGCCAAAAAATTTGTTATATTCTTCATATCTTTATAATATGCCAATGTTCATACTGCAAAGGTGAGAATTACTACTTTGGAACATGTTTTGTGCTTGAACAGTGAATGGTCCAACCTACTGGCAATCCTAGGGACTGGGTCTGTTGTCACCATACAAAGATGTTAAGAAGTCCATCCTGGCCTGCAGTGCACCTAAAAAATTAGTTTGGCACTTGGTCATCAAAAACTATAAGATCTAATCCAATTTAGGGCATAGGATTTCATAGAGTCAGAGATAATTATGATGGGGAAGGACCACAGTCCAATCCCATCATTGAAGAGGAAACAGGCCATAGAGGTTAAGGGAATTATCCCAGAGTTGTTTAGGGATGTAGGCAACAGCATAATAAAAACTGATAAATTATATCTAGTGCAGAGTTCTTTCAATGTATTATTTCATTTAATGCTTACATTTTGATTATTTAATGATATCTCCCACTCTGAAGATGTGGAGACGTAGAAGCAGAGAAGGTAGGAATCTTTTCCAGTACCACACAGGTGGTCAGGACTGGTAGTCTTTGCCCAAGTCTGAGTTCTCTATCCCACACCCTCTCTTCTTATTCCCAGTCTAGCCTCATATTGTCCCCACAGTGTTTCCAGTAGGCTACTTGAAATCTATATTACAATATCAGAAATTATACTTTATGTTATACAAGTGCTAAATACCTTTTGAAAAATCAGACTTATGAATCCTCATGCTATCCAAAAAATATCCTTAGGCAAGTATCAGAGTGTAACTACACAGAGTTTAGTGATGATACTCCCATATGCCTCCCCCACACAATACACTCAGACGTAATTTCAAGTGTGCAGTAGGTTGTTGGCATTCTTTTTCTTATATTGCCTGTCCTCTTTCCTTTGAATTGTATCCAAGTTTATTTTTAACCTACTAACCCATATGAAATTTAATATGTTTGCTCAGTGGAAAAGAAATCAATAGCTTTTCCTACCAGGCCTTTATATAGTTGATCAGGCTGTGGTTTAAACACTGTACATTTCACCTACGTTCACCATTTTTATAGGCAGATTACTTTTTATGGCCCAATGGTTCTTTAATAGGCCATAAACACCTTATACATTTTCAAGTTCCCTGATAACAAAGCAAAAGGAATATGTCAGTTCTAAAACTCTCAAAACCAGGCCTCTGATTAAAGTTTTCATTTAAAATAAAATCTGTAAGTCATTAATAAAAGAAGGGTTAAATTTTGTTGCTGTCATATTGAAATGTTATTTTTGGCTAATGCTACATGGAAATATAATGGATTTCTTTGATAATAACTTTGTGAAAACAAGACTTACTGGAAATTTTGCCCAAATGGACCAATGGGACTTTTCATACATTTTTGGGACAAACACTTGCAGAGTTCTTTTTGCTCTACTCTGTCTGACTACTGACTTTGTCTCAAGACAGATCATCCTTGTGGGACATTTTGTTACAAGATTGATTTTACCTATAGTTACCATATCACCTTCTGTACTTGCAGAGGACCTCTGATTCCAGTTCTTTATTTTAAATAGTAAAATATGAACCAGATGTGAAGAATACTGACATTGAATTTCTCAAAGTTCATTTAAAACCTCTATTAAATAGAGGGTCTAAACCTCTGTTGTGTGGCAGTATCAACACTAGGTGCTTTAGAAATAAGATAAGAAATGGGAGACATTACTTACAATGTCTTGGTATTTGCTAGTGAGTTTTTGCTTCATTCCATTAAAATTCTGCTGGTTTACTATGTGTGTGTGTGTGTGTATGTGTGTGTGTGTGTGTGTGTGTGTGTGTGTGCACTTAAAAAAAATCCATAAATTCCTTAAGGGAGTAAGGGCAGATGAGAGGTTGTTGGTTTAGATTTTTGCGATAGAAATGCCATGTTTTTCTTTCTTTCAAGGTAAAAATTGTAGAAATATGTTGTGTTGAATTGTGGCAGAATTTTTGGATGAACTAGTTCCACATTAATCTTTCTTTACTTGAACATGCAAAGCACGTGTAGAGGACTGGTGGTAACTATACCTGTTCTGAAGTCCCACAGGCCTAAATTTCTCCTAGAAATATAAGAGCACAAGCTTAGCCTGCAGGCGATTCCATGTTGTGGTGCGTGCTTTCCTGGGCAGCTGTCAGCCTGCTCCATGGCTGGCTGGTGCTTCCGCCAGATGGAACGTGGAAACATGGGTCTGCTTGGTCTTCTGGGCAGAAGACCCAAAGTACTGCTCGTCCCTTTTTAAAACATTATATAAAATAAAACAATACTTGCTCACTTCTCTCTCTCTCTCTCTCTCTTTCCCTCTTTTTCCACCCACTCCTGTCTTCCTCTCCCAGCACCCCCTTCTGTAAATGACAAAAATACCAGGGTTGTCTGGAAAAAAAACTCCAGCCACAAATGCCTCGATTGCCTCCATTTTTCATATTATATGGCTGGATACTTCCCAGACGGCCCTTGCATTTCAAAATGATGTAGCTCCATTGAATGCTCTGGAAACACACTTTCATGAGTGAGAACTAAATTGACATTTTAATTTTGTTTCTTTCTGTTGTTTAGAATTCAGTCTGCTGCAAGGACCTTGTAGGACACACATATGGAACATTCATATATATGCTGCTTGATTCTGTATGCCACCCTCATACTTTGAGATTTGTCCATACAAGTCAGCTTGAATTTAATAATATCCTGTCAATTAAACTAAACCTTGTTTTCAAAGCCAAATAGCACAAGTGCCCCGGGCATCTGCAAAAAACCCAGGCACACAGGCTCAAGTGGATAGTTAGGTGTGCAATTACTTGATTTATACACATGTGTGTTTATGAAATTACAGCTGCAGGGTTTTGTGGTCTCGGTGGGGGTGTGAACAGTTTTGCTGGCAAGCTCGCTATGCTTTACTTTGGAAATTTGGCTCTCAGTATGAATCCCCCTCCCATTACTGATGGAGAACAAAGTCTGTCAGTTTTCCATTTGCCTTCCACAATGATTCAGAAAGGCAACAGTCTTATTTTGCTGCTCTAATTGGGAATTGCTGATTCACCTCATAAGTGCAATCATCTTCACTATTCATTATACAAATGTGAGCCAATGATACTGTGGATGTGGTAGAAGCTGGCACGGGGAAGGCAGGGTTTCCACCCCCATTACTGACCCAAATACTTGTAAATTTGCTTGAGGGAACGCAATTCTTTCCACAAAACTCTCCTACTTCAACCTAAGGTCTTGAAACTGAGGCATTCATTCCAAAGAAGGTTCTGTTATTTTTTTGGTTTGGGAACTATTTAAAAACAATGCGTGTACTTTTAACCTTTGGCTTAGTTGTAGAAAAGCTTATTACAACAAGGAGACTCAGACTCAGTCACTTAAGATAGACAACACTATGGAGACCGTATCCTTGCACTGTTTAGTTAATGAAATGCAGGGTAGATTTACAGTTCAGTGCACTCACTCAGGGTAGGGCGGTGACCTTACCCTCTCTTCCTTTGCATCTTTCAACTTCACACTGCAGCTTTGTATCAGGATGATTGGAATCAAATGTGAAATCAAATATGGAAGAGCAAATATAGACTATGAAGGGGGTGGTACATTGGGAAAAGAGGCACAAGGACATTGAAGGATTTTGCCATCCAAGTAAAGGAAAATTATTCTAACTTGTGTAACTTTGCAGCTTTGTTAATATTAGAAGATGTAGTTATTACTCGATTGCCTTTTTGTAAGGAAATTAAACAAGGTCATTTTAGTAACAGAGAACTCGTACTTTCTACAAAACCCTTATTTCCTCAAGGGGCTAATAGGAGGATAGAAAAACCACTCCTTTCACCTCTTTTCAGAATAGTTACCCAGAATCATAATGACTGGAGACTGAAAAGGCCTATTCAGCTCTCAAGACAGCCTCCAGGAATCTGGGCAGCATTTTCCTCATACTATAGTATATTTTCCACTGTTTGGTATGGTTTTATTTTAGTGGTCTAAAAACATTCTCCACTTCTATGGAAAACCTGTTCCAGACTCTAGTCAATCTCATCATGAAAATTACATTCTTCCAGAAACTATTATAAAACATAGTTCTACTTGTTTGTTTGTTTGGCAAAAACTTGTATTAGACCAATACATGTAGTTAGATTTATCCTGTTTTGACTAATTCAAACATTTAGGATTGGAGAAAACCTCTTTTTTGAATGCCAAAATATTAACAATTAAATTTTTTAAATGACTTTTTTTGTATAATATGAAGATTTCAATGATGTATTTGGGGTATGTAGGATTGCCTTTTGAGCTAACTAAACTGGACACAAGCGTACGTATATCAAGGAAGAAAGTAGAGGCTCTTTTGACATCTTCACTCTTGAAATAAAAAAATCCTATTTGTTTCTATTAACCCAAATATCCCCCAACCTTAGTATTGTCCACTTGGATTTTCTTTTTAACTATACGAGAAAATCAAACAAATTACTGGTCAGTTATTGCTTGAAAAAAGCCTTGTTAATTAATCTATTCTCTCTCCCCTTTTTTTCAAAGGTTTACTTATGAAAGAAAGTAGACAGCATTTTTTTCCTTCATAGGAGACAAAATATTCTGTACTCAGTTTATAAATAGCAATGCTATATACATATTAGCTGCCTCAAATCATTTTTGGAAATAGGTAAGTTATAAATACTACCAATGAATAAATACACGTATAGAATATTTACATCATAGCTTGTTAACGTGTTTGACTTGTCATTGCTAATTAAACAACTATTTGTATCTTCTGAAAAATTTCCTAAATTGAAATTTGATTTCACTCATTTGTTTATTCACTTATTCAAATAAAACTTGTTGAATACCTACTGTTTTGTCGAACACTGTTGTAGGCTCTGAGGATTGAATGGTGAATCAAACAAAAGTCCCTGCCTTTGTGGAACTTATATTCAAATAGTGGTAAATGGAATGTAAAAAAACAAGTAAATACTCATATGTAGCTGTCAAATGGTGATGTATACTATGGGAAAAAATCCGGTAGGATAAGGGAGATAGGAGTACGTGTATGCATACTTGTGTGGATTTATACGCCTGTGTGTGTGTTTATGTTGGAGAGAGGTTGTTGTTTCCTTCAGGTAGTCAGTTTGACAAGGTGACCATACAAGAAGGGACCCAAACAAGTACTAAAGCCCACACTTTCTAGACTGGAGATATTGCTAAATATAAGAGTGTAAAATGCTGCTGATATAATTAAGGAGAAAATTGACTATTAGATTGAGCAAAATGGAGGTCATTGGTAAATTGGATAAAAACATTTTAGTTAAAGTAGTAGGTACAGGAATCTAAGGGTCCTGAAGAAAAGAAAAGGAGAAAAGAGAAATTGGAGACATTTATTATATCAAACACTATTCCTGGGAATTTTCTCCCAGGAGAAAGAATGAAATAGAACATTAGCTAGAAGGATTATGAGGTTATCGGATTTTTAGTTTTTCTTTTAGATGAGAAAAACTGATGTGTATGTATGAGAGAGAGGGGGAGAGAGAGAGAGAGAGAGAGAGAGAGAGAGAGAGAGAGAGAGAGAGAGACAGGGAGAGAGACAGCGCGCGAGAGAAATCCCCGGGGAGCAGAGAAATGGGATGTAATCTGGAGGATAATGTACACTTGAGAGATTTTTAAGATGACTGTGCTGACAGTAATGATGCAGGTAAAATGGGGGGAAATCGTGGTGGAGGAGGAGAAAGACAGGACAACAAAGGAGAAATGTGCAATGGCCTGGAGTAGCCAGAGGGTCTGAGATCTGGTACACAAATGGAGA
>PVJL010011414.1:0-43073 GCA_004026885.1 Lyroderma lyra | reverse complement strand
CCCTCGCCCTGCCCCCCCACGCCACGCCACGCCACGCCACGCCCCTGCTCTACCCCGCCCCGCCCCTGCCCTACCCTGCCCCCCCACGCCACGCCACACCACGCCACGCCACGCCCCTGCTCACACGGGGTTCGGCCCCCCACGGCCTGCCGCCACCTGGCGGCTGGGGAAACCTGAGCACGGCGGGTTGGGAGGAGCCGTCGGCGGGGTAGAGGACTGAGATTCTTGTTTTCATTTATTTAAGGTTCGCGTGGCAATTAAACATGACACCATGTCGCAGCGACGTCTTCCTCCTGATCTTGAACGCTTTGCTTTGCCCTCTCAGGGTCCTGCTGCTGCACCAGAGTGAGTTTTAAGACTGTCACTTCCTGGGCCACGCTAAGGACACGCAAGCTGTCCACCAGGTCGCTCAGGGGCGGCACCTTCTCGGTGTGTGATGGGCGATGACTCGCCCCACCCAGGGTGTGCTTTTTGGGGAGAATGGACAGAACACCTGGGGTACCAGTGAAAACAACCCCAAGTGACCGCCGGCATTTGGCACGCTGGGGCATCACTGTTGGCCCCCCAGGGTTCTGGTATCTTCCATGGTGCATCGCTGACTAACCCCTGGGCCAGGCCCACAGGCTCTGGGACCCTCAGTCGGGGCTGCCTTCAGCCAGTGGCCTGGTAGTGAGTCAGCAAGGTCAACCAGGAGCAGTGATTCCCAGAGAGTCTTCCAGAACATTTCTGGAGGAGGTGTGTCCTCATGGTTGCAAAGGTGTTCTCTGTACCAGTCAAGGAAGGTGATGCAAAGCACGAAATCCTGGCTCGGACACCACCAAGGGTGGGAGATGGCAGTGACCATGATTGTGATGTGTGTACACACGTCTATGCATGCATGTGCGTATGGCTGTGTGTGTGTGTGTGGCTGCGTGTGACATAGAGGAAGAGACAGAGGCTGAGGATGAGAGGGAGAAATGTTCAGTCAGCCCTCAAGCTGGTGAGAACTGCCCTAAATGAAACATTTACTGTATTTACACCCCGGCTATTTGTACATGAGCTCCATGCACACTTGGCACACGGGGCCCCCAGACCTCACAGGTTCTGTGCGGGGCGGACGGGGGCGCTGGCCACTCCCTCCCGCCAGCAGCTCAGGACAGCCCGCCAGGCCAGCAGGGCGTTGCCCCCAACACCAGGCTGCTACCCTTAGTAAAGATGCTTCTGCGTTTCCACGAGACCTTCATAAAAAGCAAGCTTGCTGACGAACCTGAGGACATACAGATAATAAAAATGGCAGGGGCCATTGTTTGGGGTTTTTTAAGGTCGGTGGCTATGATGGAAAATGTTGACTTGTTTTTTGTGGAACTCAAGTAAAAGAGTTATGAATTAACAACTCCCTCTAAGATTTGCTTAATAGCGCGGCCGAGATGAGCATCTTGTGGGCCGACCAGACGTCCTGTTTTAAATGGGATAGAAAACAGTGGTGCTGATGCTGACTCATTTCCCAGCCATTTGCTGACTGCACCTGCTCCCCAAGTGTTTGGACCGAATCATGTCTGCAGAGCGTGAGCCAACTTCCTCCAACGCTACTGTTTCTGGTTTCATAGCTGAGACCTTGGCTATCGCTGGTCAGGTGACTTGACTTCATTGGCCTCCCCAACATCCTGCTGCAGGTGTCCCCTCATCCACAGACGCCAGGTGCTGGGCTCCGAGCCTGCAGACATTGTAATACCCACAGCTACCCTCAGAGGTGGGGTTTGTGACCGGCTTGCTGCAGATGAGGACCCGGGACTCACTGACATGCCGACTCTCCCCCCAGCTCCCAGCAAGCCAGGCTCTGCCGGGCGTCGCGTCTCCTCAGGATTTAGGACTGCACTCCTGGGTGACCTCCCAGGCCCTTTGGCAGGGAGCCACGTGTGCTGGGAGTGTCCTGGAAGAGGATGACACACACGCTGGCCGGCTGTCCTGGGCACACAGCCTCAGTGTGAGGACAGCCATGGGTAGGAGGTGCCAGGCTGCAGGCTACACGCCCCCAAAGGCCTCCCTGCAACAGGTCACATCATTCTGAGCTGCAAACAGGCTCTGTTCCCCGGAGTCACTAAATTATGAAAATATCAGAAATCCCCAAAGGGAGGGGCAAGATAGGAGAAATGTAATTACCGCCGAACGGCAGAGGAATTTAACGTGCATGAAGACATCCCGGAACTCGAAGACAGACAGCTGAGGTCATTTTCAGCATTGGATCCTCCTGGCATCCGTCTGCCTGGTTTTATTTCCCAGGGTCTCCGTGGTGACGTGATGGCCCCCAAAGCAGTCCATCTACATCAAGATTGAGTTGTTATTAGAGTTCTCAGGGCTCCTCATTCATATTTTATAACACTTTGTGCACTTGGAGAGCAATCAACTGAAATTTAATTGGGTTAGACGTTATCATTTTAAATTTTAAATAACTGCACAAGAATGAAATTTGAAATCTCCACGTGCCTAATAGTGCTGTGATACTGAGATCAGGCTCTGAGGAACCATGCACAGTTCAACACACATCAAGAGTGGCTGCCACAGGGGTCCAGCCACCAGGCACCCTCAGGGATGCCCAGGGGTGCGAGGACCCTTCCATAAGAGCGTCACCTCTCTGTTAGCAGTAAGACTCTGATGATGCTGCACATCAGTGGCTGCGTTTTATGAGAAATGCCACAAGAAAACACGGAGCAGCCACAGAAGTCCCACACAGGCAAGCCCGGCTGTGTCCTCGCTATCCAGAAGGGTCCCCCTCATCATGGGCGGCTTGTGGCCATTCTCCAGTTAGCCTAGGACATGCCCAATCTGCCCAACGCTGTGTCCCCAGGGAACCCAGCATCCCTGTGCTGTGAAGACCTATAGGCCCGCAGGGAGTAGTGGGGATCTGGTACAGTCACCTCCTCCACAGAAGCCTCCAGACAAGGGACATTCTGCACTGCAGGCCAAAGGAAACACCCCGAGGGGAGTAGGGGAGCGTGACAGGTACTGCCAGGCGGCATCCAGCAGGGCGTCGCAGTGAAAAACACTTGGAGCAGGGGGCTGGGGGACTCCTGGCCTGCCTGGGGTCAAGACCAGGGCCAGCCTCCTGCGGTGGCCTCCCACTGTTCTCGTCCAGTTGGGAAACTGCTAGGACTTGAGTCTCTTAAACCCTCCTCTCTGTCCAGTGCAGGTTGGAGCGGAAGCACTATTTCCACCTGCCTGGCCTCCCTGTCACAGATGCGTCGCGATATCAGCGACCCACTGGGACCTGGCCGCCTCGGTTATGCACCACTGCCCTCTGGTGGACAGGCCTGGGCTCGCGGCGGCCCGGCGGGGCTGGCAGTGTCCACACTCAGACCCGGGTAGGGAGCCCGGGCTAGCCCCACAGGCCTGGGCCACCAAGCTGGTGTCCACGTGCAGTGAGGTGTCCCCTGTCTTTTGGGCAAGAAGGGGTTTGCACTGCTCTCTCCCTACATTACACCGGATCCCCATGCCAGACGTTTACAAAGCCGCTCCGGCCAGCGGTGGGAGGGGCACATCTGGGCCGAGACCAGGGCAAGACCCGCGAGATCGCGCAGCCCCGCCCACAGCAGGTGTGCCACGGGAGCGCGTGGTGCGGAGCATCTCACCAGAGGTGCCTGGATGCGCAGGCGCACAGGCCTTCCGCGCCGGCTTCCTGCAGCGGCAGCTCCTTGGCCGGTTGCTGCAAACATGCACCGCTCCGCTCGCAGGAGGCCGATCCTCCGATGCTCCAGGTGTCCCCCCTCCCACCCCCACGCCCCGCATCCTCTCCAGAAACCGTCAGACCACAAATGGTTTCACTTTTATTAGGTCGTTACAGGGATATGTCCGTTTCAGAATAAAACCCTCCAGGATCACAGCACAAGTCGCAAGTTCCCAGCGTCACCCTCAGGGAATCAAGGTGAAAGGGCTACACAGGGTGGACCCAAGGAAAAACCTGACTTAAGGAGTTCGCCCCCAATCCAACCTCTTCCAAGTCCAAGAAAAGTAGTTGGGTGTTTCCGGCCTTCCTCACTTCCGGGTCATAGACCGAGGACGTGGGCTCCGTGGGAGGAGGGGGGGACGAGATCCATCGCAACCCGGCTGCCCACCCCGAGCACAGAAACGGCAGGGCGCGAACCAGGCCCCACCCTTCTGCGCCCCCACTGCCCTCCCAGTCCTCACTCCTTCAGTGACCTCGGGCTCACCTGGCCTGAGGGGGCGGGCCCCCGCCGCACACCTGAGCAAGGTCCCACACAGGCCCCGCCCTGGGCCTTCCAGGCAGTAGCCAGGCCATCCCGGGCTCTGTTCCACCTGGGACCGGCATGTGATGCTGGGGGAGGAGGTCCCGTGAGGATGGAGGCGGACAGCAGAGCCGCGTCTGCATGGAGCGCTGCCCGCCAGGCACAGGAGAGGCTGGCAGGTCCTCCTCAGCATCTTCAGCGACCCCGATAGAGCTGTGGTGCGAGGGGCCCAGCGAGTGGCCTGTTGTTAAGGCAGCTCACTCTGGAGCCCAGGTGTCCTCGGCTGTGAATTACCGACGCCTGTGGGACAGAGAACAGTACGAAACACTGTCCCACCATCAAACCAGGTAACTGGTGCCCATGTGGTCACAACACAGGAGCCCCTGTGCCTTGTGTCTGTCATGTGGCACCCCCGGCATGCCAGGCAAAGGAGGGGTCAGGGTGGCCCACATGAGCACTGGGGTACCCTTCAGCATGGCCCTGAGCATGGGCTCAAGTTCATCAGGGACCTCTGCACCCTTGGCAAGGCCTAACCCTCCCACCTCAGTACCTGGGGTGACATCTGGGACTGTCATCACTGTGTACACATAGCAGGGTATAGGGCGGGCAGCCACCAGCACTGCGTGGCACACAACCTTGGGGAGCCACTTCTCTAGGAGGGGACAGAGCCATGACATCAGGCAGGCCAGACAGCTCCAAACATCATGTGGGTGGTTCCACCCCAACCCTCACCCCAAGGACCCCAGAGCCCTGGTCCTGCTGTCCCAGGCACAGAGCAGGGGTGTCAGGGGAGGGCCAAAGCTTGTGTCTGGCAAAGTGCATTCTGCTTTCCTGATGGCCTCAAGGGTCAGCGATCCTCAGGGTGAGGGGGCTGGGGATCCCCCGACCTGGATGTCATTCCAGACCCCACATCCCCTGCACAGAGATGCTCAGGGTGCAGTGGCACAGTCACAACCACTGGATCTGAGAGCGGCAGCTCCCTGTCACTCATTTTGGACAGTGTCTGGATACATGGCTCCTGGGGCGAGATCTCAGGACGGGGGTGGACTTGGGTTGCGGGGTGCGACCACAGCAGCTCCAGGTGTGTAAATAACGAGGAGCTGAGACTACATCTGTGGGGGTAACAGGGACTTGTCTCCCATCACCCTCAGCTGCCCAGTGTGGTCACCTGGAGAAAAGGACACATTACACAAGTATCTGGAAGGTGCTGCTAGAAGGGACCCTGCTTCAGTCCGTACGTCTAAGTGACACTTGTTTCCAAAAGTCCCTCTGTGAAAGAAACACGCTGTCAATGGCCATCCATGACAACACACTTTATTTATTCGCACCAGGACGCACTCCGCACAGCGTGAGCACCTCCTCTATGTGACACTCACAGGGACACGCTCACGTGCCTGGGCACACGTCCCCTAATGGTGCTGCTGTCTGAACTGGAGTCCACAGTAGCCGCACGTCCCAGTTTTTGTTTCTTTGTCCTGAAAAAATTCAAAAGATCTCATGTTTCCATATCCGACTTCAAAGCAACAGCAGTTACACATTAGACACTGCGTTAGACTGAATGGACTTCAGCCAGCAACGCCTGTAAAACCCACTTCACGACTGAGCCAAGCGACTGCCCACGGCCCTGGGCCCAGCTCCCACCCCACCCCTGGCCTCCAGTCCTGCCCTGGACACCAGGCCACCTAGGGGGACCGCCGTAAGGACAGAAAGTGTCCAGACAGTGGCCAGTGCTGCCCTCAACTCGCTCCCTCCAGGAGAGTGGGGTCCCAACCTGAGCATGGAGTCCATCATGGGGCTGGGGTCCCAGCTCGCTCACGCCACCAGCAGAAGGGGTGACAGGGTGCCATGCAGTCCCTCCTCCCCCACTCCCCGGACACTGTGCCTGGAAAGCCCTGAGCTGTGGCTCCCACCCCCAGTGCTCTTTCTGAGGGCACCCAGTGTATCTATGAATGCACACGGGTGCCAAACAACAGCTCAAGGAGGAAGTCAGACGCCACACGTCTGAGAGCACCAGGGCCAGTGCAGCAGCACCCAGCAGGCTGCAGTGCATGTCCACGGACAGGCGGCCCTTTGCCAGGAGTGTGGTCAGAGGAACACCGCAAGGCCACCGTGCGAGCACAGACAGCACAGGGCAGCGAGCCGGTGAGCACGAGGAGCAGGGGTCACGTTACCAAGTTTATGTAGACTTTCGGGTGGCCCAGTGCGCCCCCGCCGCCATCACACGATATCACGCGGCTCCCCACAGCACTCACGGGCTGTTCGGCTATCAGGTCAATGGCAAAGTTCTCATTCACCTGAATCGAGAAGAGAGAGTCTTGTCAGGTACACAAAAGTGGCAGTTTCATGAAATTCAAACGTGTGGCACACACTTTCCACACAGCCACATACCACAGCACAGGCAGAATTATATTCTGTATGCTTCCTTTAAATGTAACTGTAGATCTTCAAACCACACAAAAATTTAATGAACACATGTATACACACGCACACTGAACTTTTCACTGGGAACTATTTTCAAACTTACAGAAATGCTGCAAGCATCACAAGTGCAAAGAATTCTCATTTTGTCTTCACCTGAGTCGCAGATGTAATGCTCTGCCCCATTTATCACCCGCTCTCTCCTCTCCTCCATCACTGTACATGCATGCGTGTGCACACACACACACAGCCCGTGTCCCAGCTCTATCTTCTGGGACAGACAGGAACAGTGACAACGACCCCCATGGTCTGCCACCACTTCGCACTGAAGGAGCCAGGGCATGAAAAAGGCCAGTTCTGGGTCCAGGGCAGGAAACACTACAGCGTGCCCCTGAGACATGTGGTTGTGACAGAGGAGAGGACACCAGCAGGGACAGCCCAACTGTGTCAGAAGGGCAGCCAACACGGGGACACTGCCAGTATGGGATAAAAGGGCATACGGAAAACTGGAAGGACAACAGGATTAACCGCAAAGGACTGAAACAACAGATGCACCCACATCCGTGACACTCAGTGACTGCAGCAAAGCACATGACACTGGGATACTGTGAAAGTGGAGCACAGTGTCTGTGTGTAAAGGACAAGAACCAAGCCCGGAACCACACAGCCCAACCTGCTTCAAAGACCCCCAGCATTGCACGCCAGTGAGGAAGCCCAGCAGCGCTGCTGTCCCCAAGCTTCCTCGTCTGTGGAGCCATTGACAGGCATCACAGTCACCCTCTGAGTCCCATGCACAGCCAGGCTCCCAAGCATGATGTTGCCTGGGGCACCTCTCAAAACCCAGCATCTCTTCCCATCGTTAACTGGCGCAGGGCAGATGACGACAGCAAGACCACATCTCGAAAGTCACCCATCTCTGAGGGCCAAGGAGCACACGGAACAAAGAACACAAGTCAGAGGAACAACCATCGCCCCTCACAGGTGTCCCGACAGCCACCAGTTCCCAGGAAGAGGTGCTTCATGGAGATGAGACCGGGGCGTGTGAGGCTGATTGGATTAGTAACGTGGTCCGAGGTTACTCTGTGATGTGGGCTCACTAACAATCTTAGCACATGTCTGTCATTACGGGTGAGAGCTGTGCCAGGTCAGGCCTGCCCCCCAGGGCCACATAACTTCCAGCCCCAAGCCCCAAGGCCCACCTGCACCCACCTGCTCTAGGCAGGTAACAAAACAAAGATCAGGCACACAGGAATCTTTACAAATGGGTGTGGGGGCATTTAATTGTAATAAAACTTGAAAATAAGAGCACGGTCCAGCTCATCCAACTGTTTTTCCAAAGCCAGCTGACTGTCTAGAGGACACACAGCCCAGTGACAGAGCCCCTCACAGGCACATGGAGGCCTCATCTGCCACCAACACAGCTGACCCCAAACTCCCCTCACAAGGCTCTGCAGCCCTGACCCCACAGAACATGGACGACATGCTGGGGAAGTTTCACTAGTCCTCAGAAGTACTCAGTTACAGATCATGATGCAGTACGATGTCCCTTAAAGCTCAGCTTCCAGAAACATGGCAGAAGTTCCTGGGAAACAGAGGACGCTGGAACAAGCCCAGCAGGCGAACACAGGTGCCGCGCACTGTACCCGCTCCTGAGAGCAGAGCGCTCCAGCCAAGGGTCCCTCCACCCCGCTCCCCACACCACCCCCCACAGCGGGCCCATGGTAAGTGTGTCCACTCAGCGCCCCTGCACACAAAGCCAGGCGCCACACCAGTAAGGCCTCGTGGTGTAACAACACGGGGTCTACCTCAGTGACAAATGTACCACAAAGGCCACAAAACAAACGCCCGGCAGGAAAGCTGTCCAAGTGGGAAAGGCAGCTGCTGCTCGCCACCCAAGACTGGCAGAGAACTGCAGGTCCAGGCGCCCCATGCACATCTGCTCCCTGGGACCCAGTGCAGCCACAGGGAAACAAAGCGCCCAGGACCCTGCCGCAGCCCGGCTCCGACTCAGGGTCAAACTATGGCCGCAGCGAGCCGCCTGGGCCCAGGGAAGGGCAGGAGAGGGACACTGGGGGAACCAGTGCAGAAGCACGTCACCGGCCCGTGCACTCCACAGCAGCTGGAAATGCCACTCATGAGCACGTGCTGTGTCACATACTCTAAACTGTCCCATTGCTGTAAAAATTAGTCCTCTACACATCACCAACATTAAAAAAATATAAACAAACCTGCCTTTGTACTGATCTCTTGACCAACTGTTCTGGGCATAAAGATATCCAGGTTTAAATTACTCACCTGTCAGTAAACTATTCTATTTTTTTTAACTCATGTTTTTGGGAGTGACAATTCCTATGGAACGTTTATTCCCTTACGTCAAACTGAGAGTAAGTCTATTAAAGTCAAAATGAAAATATGTGATTTTATGAAACATTAAAACTAGTACAAAAAGAAAATAACCCAGTTGAATAATCAATATTCTGTAAAATACTAACCCTATTTTTAATGGCAATTTACAAGTTTAAAAGAAACTAAAAGCCCCAGTCCAATTATTTAGAATTTGAAGTGTTCTTAACGCTAATACCAATAATTATATTTAGCTAAACATACATGTGAACATACACATCTACAATTTTTAAATCACAGTAAAAACTCAAGTTTTCCTCCAAATTAATTTTTAAACTGAAGTAAGTGGACAAAATGCTCAAAAGCAGGGGTGAATGGGGAGCGCAGAGGGTCCTCGGGGCAATGAAGTTATTGTGACACTGCAGGGGTGGACACAAGCCAGCATTCATAAAGACCCGCAGAGCAGACAACACAAGAGCAGACTAAAGGCAGCTAGGGACTGAGGTGATACCGATATATTAATCCTCACCAGATGTTGGAATCTGCACTTGTAACAAATGTAGCACGCGAACACCGGACATTAACCATAAGGAACTGTGTGAGGAGTCAAGGGCAGCAGAGAGTTCTGGACACTCTGCGTGCCATCTTCCAGGACCTAAAGTCTTCTAAAACAAGAACGTCTCTTGGAAACCAAAATCATTTTAAAATACCACCAAACGCCAAATTTTTGTTGTAAGAACAAAAGCCAGAGCAGAACGCCTACACCTTTACAGACATGCTATGCACCTTCGTAATTCGAAGATGTGCCCCTAGACCAGGGGTGTCCAACCTTTCGGCTTCCCTGGGCCACACATGAAATACATTGACATGAACGATAACTGATGAGCTAATGAAAAGGTCTGTGCATAATTTCAGAACCCACAAATTCATAAACTTTCTTAACATTATGAAATCATGCTCGGACCTTGTTTTTTAGCTCATCAGCTGTTCATGTCAGTGTATTTTAGGTGTGGCCCAAGACAATTCTCCCTCTTCCAGTGTGGCCCAGGGAAGCTACAAGGTCAGACACCATGGTATAGTAGTCTCTCGTGATCCCAAGCTGGGATGAGGGACAAGGGCCACAGCCAGTTCAGAACCTGGGTGAGCTCCGAAAGCTAGGCAGCTAGATCAGCACTTGTTAGCTTTGATCGCTCTGATTTTGTCTGGTTGGTTTGTTGCATCCTGCTGTGGCATCAGAAATCGGGGACCACAGGAGGACTCGAGCAGACAGCATCAGAAGAGCTGAGCTGCAGAGCTGGGGGCCAGGCCGCAATGGCGACCCAGGACCAGTCTGCTGTGAACTGGACGAGCTGCTGCTCCATCCACTGTTCTGAACTCTGTCTCCATCGCAATGTCTCTGCTCCCACCACAGCCACACAGCATGAAGCCGAAAAATCAGACTTTTAAAACAGACAATATAACCAAGATCAGAGGGGAGGGGAGGCAATTTAGGGAAGTGAGGCTTAAGAAGAATCAACAGGCTGACTGAGGGGAAGAAGTGACTCAAAGAGACTATGGAGGACAAAACTTAACTTTTTGCTATCTGAAGGTCTCAAGAGTTTAAGGCACAGAAATGAAAGAAAAGGCCACTCTCTTTTATATATAAACCAGAATCACCCTTACAAGATGTTGTTTACATATTGCAGGGGGGTAAAAAAAAAAGAATCAGAACAGAAACACACACATTTAACATTAAGTAAAAAAGGCAGAACTCCAGAACTTCTAGAATGCTCACAATTTGGGAAGAATTATTTAAATCTTGAATGTTAATTTTTGTTAGTTATACAGGGTGGCCCAAAATTAGGTACACAGTTGAAATCATGAAAGTTATCACAACAGACGGGAATTTGAGTCGTACTGTGTGTCAAGAATCTCCTGGACAGGTTTAAGGAAATGTCAAAACGATGGAAGACACTTTGAGCACTTACAAGATTAAACAGTGTTAAACAAATGTAAATGTAATAAAATGCAAATAAACTATACTGTATACCTACTTTTGGGCCACCCTGTATAAAGATTTTACGAAGAAAGCTTACCTCTCTTACTAGATATTTTATTTACCTCTTTCTGACGACCTACAAATCGAATTTTCCTGTAGTCTTTATCATCATAAACCTGAAAAGAAAAAGACCATGTGTGTGATTTTTAGTGACTAATTCTGAAAGAGATCACTGAATATCAATTGTAAACATTACAGAAAAGTGTTTTTCTTAACATTTAGGACGTTCATGATCAAACAAGTGAGGGGTAAAGCACAGCTGTGCCACCAGAGGCATTTTCAGCAAGACGCCTGAGATGACAAAGGGCAACAACAGTCTGAACTGGAAGGTAGCAGGAGGGCAGAGGAGACAAATTCTGGGAGAAGGTACACACCCACCCTCTTCACATGCGTCCCCTCTAAATCTGCTGGGTGATGACACTTCAATGACGTACGTATTTACTCTCTCATCATCTGGCTTACGATTATAGTCTAGCATTGTTTTTATGTTTTGACAACAGCAGGCGCTCAAGTTATTTAAATGTGTCATCTAATACCGCGCAAACATTGAAAGATCCGACCCGGGGAACCGGTACTTTTCAGTCCAATGGAAAGTGTCCCCACGGTGATGGACAGCCCCCACGCCCCGCACCGGGTTAGCAGTCCCATCGTGGAGCTCGCGGATGGAATCTGCACACAGGCAGCCAACACGTCGGCCAGCGTGCGCGACAGAAGGGCAGGTAGCTCGCCCGTCGTCGGAACTCGGGTCCTGCACGGCACTCGGCCACCAGTCCTCCACGACCCCGGCCCACAGACCAGGGCGGCGAGCCGCGAGGGCCACCGGGCTAGAGCAGGGAGGGGCCTGAGGCGTCGGCGGGACCGGGATGCCTTCGGGATTCGGAAGCACCGGGAAGACTTGGGACCGGGTCAGGGCTCCGCCCCCTCCGGCGCCTCCACGCTGCAGAGCTTACCTGGCCGGTATGCGTGACTTTCTCCCCGGTTGGCGCAATCCGCACCCCGAAACACCTGGCACCCCGGGGCAGGCTCAGCGCCGCCGCGCCCCTCTGGCACAGTAGCCGATAGAAGGTCACCGTCGCCGCCATCTTGCGGCCTGACCCTTGACCTGCCGCGTCGACGCGCCAGTACCGACGCATGCGCACATCCTCCGCAGGGCCCGCGATGCCGGGACCTACTGTGCCCTGAGGAGCCGCGCATGCGCGCTGCGGTCGCGCAGGTGGGGTTGTGGATCACGCCTCACCTGAATTAGGCGGGAAACTGCGCGCAACCTTAGCACTTTGTAGCTGCTCGGTGATTCTTACCAGGGGGAGGACAGGGTAAGATGGAAAGTGAAGATAACTTTGTTTGCATTCGATGGTAATCGGTAATCATGGCGGGTACGTGTGTTTTTGTTAAGAGTCCCTGGCTAGAGTGGAAACTGGTGTGCATCCTCGTTGCGCCGTGCTCATTTCGGTGTCGCCGCGGGGACAGCCCGTTTGGGGATTTATGGAGTACAGCCCCATCAAAACTACCAGCAAAACACAACCGATGTATGACCCATCCCCCAGGCAACCAACCCTGGACAGGCCCACGGACGTCTCGGAGCGCACTTAAGCAGGACCCTGGCTGGCGTTCCGGCGCATCCCTCTCCTGCTCCTCATGCTTCCTCCAAAGCGCTTGTGCACAGACCTGGCGGGATGGGTGAGGGCTCAGGTGGGCAGACTCAGCTCAGAGCTCCAGTAGGGTCACCACCCACCTCCCCTTACAGGAGCTGAGGGCACTTACAGCCTGGAAGCCACTCCGGGGAGGTGGAGGAGAGAGGGGAGGTTCCCTGAACATCTCGGAAAGGACAAGTGCCCACAGATGGTGCTCAGAGGTAGGCCCAGAACTCACCTGGGTAGGTGCACTGTGTCAGCGTGCACAGAAAGGAGATGGGTGGGTTCGCGGACATGTCCCCGGAAAGGCAGGTGAGGGGAGTTCATCGTGCAGTCTGATTGATGGATACATGGGTGTTCTTCCAACTTTCCTGTCTGAAACGTTTCCGAATAAAATGTTAAAGGAAAAAAGATATTTATCTTCAACCAGTTAGGATCATTTCTTTTTCCACTCTTTGCCCTGAGCCTCTCCAGTTTTCCTAGGCGATCCATGAAGTACAGCGTATGGGTTTTCTAGATTTTGTTTTGACGTTAGTATTTGTCAGTTTTTAAAATGTCTACTTGGTGGTAACTTCTTTTTTCATTCTAGACATACATTTTCTTTCCCCTTTTTGCATCTCCCCAAGAGCCCCACCCCCACCCCCCAGTTGTAGGCGCCAGGCGGCGCGGGGCGCAGAGGCTTGGGGAAAGAAGACGGGCGGGGGACGCACCGGGCGCGAGGTTCAGCCTCTGCGCGCTGCACCGCAGGGTCCTCCACGTGACCCTTGCCGCCATCTTCTTTTCTGGCAGAGACTCCTGGCGACGGCGTCTCTGCCCCACTGCGCAGGCGCGGGCCAAGGCATACTGCTGGAGGGGCCGCGGCAAGTTTTTCCCAGGTCGGGGGGACGCGGGGGCTGGGGGCCCGGGAGGCGGTGGGGCATCGGGGCTCCCTCCAGAGCCACCCGCCGGGCCGGGGCTGCGGGAGGGTGCTGTCTCGAGACCCCCGGCCTCAGTTTCCCTGGGTGGGCCGCGGTCAGAGGTCGCAGGGGCGGCGTGAGGCCGGAGCCCTCCTGGACTTCGCAGGCGGTGGGCGAGTCCGGAGGACTCTGCGGATTTGGGGGCCGAGGTCCGTGGCGCCCGCAGGTGCGCGTCCAGGAAGCCCTGCTCAGCCCGCGCCTGGGAAGCAGCGCCGCCGCGGTCTGTGCTGCCCGCCGGCCGGATCCCGGGTGCTCTCCGCCCCGTCCAATCACTAAACCAAAGGGAGTCGGAGTTACAGAGAATAGGTAGCCTCGCCTCTGAGGATGTGGAGGACCCACCCCCCGCCCGACCTCGGTCCAGGCCATGCTATCATGGGGGCACGTGCCTTGTGCAGCCCCTAAGGGACGGACCGGTAGCTAGGGCTGGAGGTGTGTGTTTAATTGCCACCTTCTCTTGACAGGGCAGGGCAAGTGAGCCTACCGCGTGGTCCGGCTTAATGGTTTCGAAGTTGGGGGCGTGACCTGTGCTCAGGGCCTCCTACAGCCACGCCTGGGGCTTCCCACCAAGAGCTCTACCGGGTGCTTCAGTGTCCAGGCAGAGCTGGCTGATGATTGTTAATTTCAGGGGTTTGCGCTGAGTGCTGTAGTCGGTAAGTGGGGGCGCCCCTGACCCTTCAGTCCTGTGTGCCTAAGCCACAATGAGTAGGGAAAGCGAAGTTTTAAATTGTAGGTTGACGCGCAGAAGGAGCTCTAACAACTTTTTCTCTTTCCCATAGATTGAGCCACAACATGGCAACTGTTTTCATAAGGAAAATGGTTTCTGTGGTGAACCCTCTACTACACCTGAGTCGGGGCACAGCGACCCCCCGCGCATTCTCCACGCTCCTGCGGGGTCCCCTTCCTGTTATGGTTCCAGCGGATCCGACGCCCAATGCAGCAGCCTCCCTTCTCAGCTGCCGCCTCCTGCCCTGCCTGCAGCCTGCCCTGGGGTTCAAAACCAAGGGCGTCATCCGGAAGCGCTGCAGGGACTGTTACCGGGTGAAGAGGCGGGGGCGCTGGTTCATCTACTGCAAAACGAACCCAAAGCACAAGCAGAGGCAGATGTGAAAGGACAGGCAAAAGTGTGCCATGGCCTTGGGAAGGGGTGTCGCCTTATCAAAGGAAAATAAAACACGAGCATCCTGTTGTTTGCCATTGTGGACCTTCAGGTTTTGTGGACCTGACTTTCCAGGCGTCTCACTGTGGGCACATGTCTTGCCAGAGCCTTGCGTGGGGGACTCCTGCAAGCTGTGTTAGTGTGCGAGGCCGCTTGTCCTCCAGCGTCAGAATGAAGTTCTTAAGAAAGAACTGGATCCCTTCTGGAAGACCGTGCTGTGGGTGGCTGTCAGCCCAGGTCTGCGTTCAGGCTCCTCTCTGCGTCCCTGTCATCAGGAGGAGGGTGGAAGGCCGCGATGGCTGTCCCAAAGTCAGGGGCAACGTCGTTCACGTGTGAAGAGGTTTTGGATGTCAGTTACATGTGTTTGCCATCCTCTGTCTAAGACATGAGTGGTGTGCGTGACTGTGTGCGTGTGTGTAACGTGCATGTATGTGGGCATGATGTACCCACTGTGTGAACAGGGTGCACCTCCTGTGTGAAGATGGAAAAGTGGAGGCACAGGCCAGGTCTGAGTCTCTGTCTTGGCTCCTTCCGTGGTGTTGGGCTTCAGACGACAAGCATCTTTTGAAGCTGTGAGTCTAAAAGGGGCCCTGCCCTGCCCCCAGGGTTCTGAGAACCTGTCCCAATCACACTTTGCCCTTAGCATCTGCCACAGGGCCCAGTCCACTTGAGTTACTCAGCTAATGACTGTGGACTCCAGTGGTAATGCCTCCCTCCTCCCAAACTCAGAAGCAGCCAATCCCACGAGGCCAAGGCCACGACTTTGTCCTGAAGAGGTTGCTGGCTGGTCTTGTCCCAGGGAACCCAGACACCTCTGGCACCAGAGTACAGATGGAAAACCTGGTGCTCCCTTTTCCTGGGCCTCTAGCTGTTTCATACATGCATGTGCACACATGTACAGACACGCACCCCGATCATTTTCTCACCTTGTGAGGTGTAGCTCTGTGCAGGGAGCAGTGCTGGTGGTACAAGTCCATGTGGAAGATAACTGAGGGACAGGCGGTCCTGGGGGCAGTGGGGCCTGCGTGCACATGAACCTGTGACTCCTGCTGGCAACCTGGAAATTTCACAGGGCATTGATGAATTGTTAAGCCATTCCTCTCCTGTTTGATCGAAGGTCACATGAGCTGAACAAGCCCTCTCCCAGCTCATCTGCCCCATTTTGCCACGTAGAATGTGCTCCCATGTATAATGTGCACCCACATTTTTCAGGGAGTAAAATCTTCTGTTTTAATTTTTTAATTCAAATTTTTATTTGTTTATATTTAGGTACTTATTTTTTTTATTATAAAGGAATTTTAGCATTTATTTTTTAACATGGTACAAGCAATTTATGTAACACATCACACATAAACGTAAATAAAAGAATTAAAAGCATTTATATAGATACAGAATTAGTGCTGCCCATGTATAATGCACATCCTTATTTTTCCATCACAAATTTGCGCCCAAAAAGCGCGCACTATACACAGCAAAATACAGCATTCCCCAATACCCAATGGGCCATCGATCATAGCCCCACGGTTCCAGCATGACAAGAGATTTGGTTAGGTCAGGGGCAGCGAATCGTGGTCCCTAGGCCCAATCCAGTTCGCACCCATCTGGAAGATAAAGTTGTTGGACCAGAGCCGCCCCATCATTCACACACTGTCTGCCTCTGCCACAGCCAGATGCAGGTGAGCACCTGCGACAGAGGCCTTGTGGCCTGCAAAACCGGAAAGGCTTACTCTCTGGGTACAAGGTTAAGATGGAAAGGAAGGAAGGAATTAACTTCCTGCATTAATTGTATTTCAAGTGTACTTTTACTAGAAGCCAAGATCATTTAGAAAAGGGAAAAACTAGGGCTGTATTATTTTCCTGTGGCTGGTGGGACAGATGATCAGATTTGGGGTTTAAAGCAACAGCTGTGTTCTCCCACCTAATCCAGGATGACCTTATCTCAGGGTCATTAACTTAATGACGTCCACAAAGACCCTGCCTCCAAATAAGGCCACATCCTGAGACTTAAATTGGGAGGGACGGAGATACTCAATTTGCTACTAGTGGTGCAGACCAGCGGTGTCCAGCCTTGTGACTTCCCTGGGCCACACGGGAAGAAGCAGAATTGTCTTGGGCCACACATACAATACATTTACACTAACAATAGCTGATGAGCTAAAAAAAAAAAAAAAAAAAGGTCCATGCATCAATTACATCGTGTTTTAAGAAAGTTTATGAATTTGTATTGGGCCTCATTCAAAGCCGTCCTAGGCTACGTGTGGCCCACGGGCTGCGGGTGGGACAAGATTCAAATAATATTTTTGAAACTAGTTTTAATGTCTTGTGACTAGATCATGTATTCACTCTGTTTGAAATGCAGAAATCTTCCTCTTGAACCGCAGTACCAGCTCCCCTCCCTGGAAGCCAGCAATAGGCCCATCGGCTCCCAAAATCCCCTTTCGGTCCTGTCCTCTGACTCAGGCAGGACCTTGTGACACTGTCCCCTTCGTTTTGCACCTGGGACATACCTGGACAGTGGTGCGTGCAGCAGCCACAGGGCTTCCTTGGGCTTCCCAGGTCACTCTGCTCCTGGTTTTTTCAACAAGTTGCTATAGGATATTATTTTTTATTTAGGGCATTTTTCTGCATCTATGTATGAGGCCTGTCTGGAAACTATCCAGCCATGTAATATGAAAAATAAGAGGCTTTTATGGCTGGATTTTTTTCTGGGCAGCCCTTGTATATTTTTTATTTTCTCTTTCCTTTTCTGTTTTGTAAACCATTCTGTCCTATGTTGTGATTAGTGGTTGAAACTCCCACTTAGAGGCCAGCTATTTTTCTCTGCAAGTTTCTGCTTGTCATTTTTCTGTTTAAAAAATGGGAAAAAAATTAAGAAATTCTCAGAACAAAGAGCACTGTTCTGCATCTTTCATGAGAGGCTGACTATTCAGAACAGAGCTGGCAGGAAGCCAGCCCCCACCAGCCGTCAGGGTCCTGCCCAGCAGCACCCACGTGTGGGGTTCAGTGGGGTTCAGTGGGGTTCCTCCGCTGGCCAGCACCGTGAAAGATTCATTGCCTTTCCCTCAGAGAGCAGTGCATGGTTTTCCTTGCATATTGATGCCATTATGCTAAACAGCATGCATCACTGTGCAGAGTCCTAGCAGGTCATCTGAGTGAGGCTTTCCCCAAAGAGTCCTGTCGAAAGGTATAATTGGCCTTTCAGTGGTTAATAACCTGCAGTCGCTGATTCTGAAACGAGGCCCTAGTATTTCAGTTATAACGTTTATCATCAGTTTTCACCTGATGTGTGGTTGGAGCTGGGATGAAGGAGTCTCCCCTGGGACGTCAGTCATGCTCTGAGATTCTTCATTTGCTTATCCAGTCACCCAGATATTTATTAAGCCTTATTTTGCATCACGTACTGTGCTAAACACACGATATGTATATGGATTCATACATGAAAACAGTCCTGCCTGCTCACCTGACAACATAAAGGCAGCTGCCTATTGTGTCCACTGCAAGAGATGGGCTGAAAGTAGTAAAGGTTTAAACAGAATATGCAGTGTGTCACCCACATTCATCAAGGGAAGGACATCCAAGGGCACGCTCTGTGTTTGTATTTCCCAATCTCTGTCCTCTCCATCACCAGCAATTCTCATTTCTTGGTTTCTAGGCCCATGGCATCCTCGTGGCACAAAATGGTGGCTGGAGCCCCAGCTATTCCATCCAACATTCCAGGCAGCCAGACAGGAAAGGGCTAGAAGACAAACCAAGTCCCAGAGGCCCCTGTCCCTCTCATCTTTTCAAGCAGCTGTCCCAGACTCACCCAAAGACTTCATTTACTAGCCAGAGGCTGCCCCTCGCTGGGAGGAAGGACACTGCCTGTCAGCTGTGTGCAGGGCTGCACGGGCTCTGCCACTACCACGGAAGGAGGGAAAGAAAGCTGACACCCAGCTCATGGTGGCTCGCAGCGCTCACGCCTGTATCCAGAACCTTCCATGCCTCCACGGGGTGGGATCATCTCTGTAAGGGAAGGCGTCATCCCTTCTCAAAGAATGTTCAGTGACTTTGTGTCACATCCCAATACTTTTTATCGGAAGGGTGTCATGTGGTTTTTGGTTCTCAGTATTTGCGGGATCCGCTGCGGATTCTTGTGCACCTGAAAACGCACGTTTCACTCTTTGCTTCCGTATCTCGCGGGCTCACGGGCGGGCTCAGGTGCTTCGCTCCGGCTCCTCCTCTTCACCACATCTGAGCCCGGCTCAGCTCTGCCGAGGGATCCGCGTGTCGTCTCTGCCACATGCTGGCGGTGCATCGTTACGAAAAAGGGAGAAGACAGCTGGACGCCGTTCGTTCCCGCCAAATCTCAGCTTCAGAAATTTTCTGGCCAATTATAATAACGATCCGCCCAAGGGCCCCAGGGCTGCCAGGCTGCCAACATGGAAACACACTGCAGGTAAAGGGACCTGGCCAGAGACAGGGCCCCAAGCTGACATTAGGTCTGCAGGGAGCTGCTTCCCAGGGGAGCGGACAGTGTGCCCCCCAGACTTTGTGACACTTCCTTCCGAGACCACTCTCAGGCGGGACGGAAGAGAGTGGTGAGCTTGGAACCCCGACATCCCAGGGTGACCCAAGACGCAGCCCGCTGCCCAGGGGGACCTGGGACCCAGTGGGCAGCATCTGAGGCTCCCCTCGGTGGCCGGACCGGGGGCTTTTCTTTAGCGCCAGTTTTGACCCGATCCGTGTGACACAGAGACACTCCGAGTGGACAGGGCTCCGTGACCCTGAAACCACAGCCCGTGTTGTAAGATGCACACATGGCAGCCAGGAGGTCCCTGTGGACACAGAGCGGGGCCACCTGCTCAGGAAGGAGACACCAGTCAGGGCTCTGCACAGTCCACCCACCACACACCGGGGCGGATATGGTAGTGAGACACGCTCTCAGCGGGGTACCCACCTCCACCCCGCCACAGAACATTCTGGAAACGTGTCATGGACCAGCTCATGTTCAGGGCTGCAGAGCCCAGCAGGCCTGTCAGGGCACATTAGCTGCAAACCAGGGAGAAGGGACGGAGGCTTGGAGACAGCTGCCGGAGGCGCCGATGTGATTCCCAGGGCTTGATCCCACACCCCCGCCTTTCCGGCTCAGCCCTGGCAAACAGTGCGCGGCTGCTTAGAATTCCTGGCTTTGCCTCACGCTGTTTCTCTGCTCTGGAATCGCTGTGCAAGGCCCAGGGCACGGTCTGGAGAACCTGGGACCCCTGCAGCTGACCCGGTGAGACCAAGACATCGCCTGGGTTCCGTGGGGACAGTCGCAGCCACCTCAGCCTGAGGACCGTGCATCTCGAGGAAAGCCTCCTGGGGACAGAGCGCAGCACAGATGCCGGCCCGGCCGCAGTGTCAGTACTTCCCGAACGCCCAGCGTGCCTCCTGCCCTCAGCATTCCAGGACAGGTCAGTCCCCGAACCGTGTGCACCAACTGCTCAAAACATGTCCTGTTGGCTCTGTCTCTCGGGAGAGCCCCGTCCCTGTCCGTCCGGGAGGCTGTAGCTGATAAAACACCGGGCATTCTCACTCAGTCCGAGCAGGATGCAGGCGTGGCAGGTCCTCCCCGAGGCGCACGTGGCGACAGTCGGTGCAGGTTTCTCTGGGAGCCTTCAGCAGCCCAGTAAGAACTTCGGGACCCTGAGGCCACCACATGGAGAGCCCATCAAGAGCACATGATGCCCGAGGAGCCAGGTGACAGGTATGAGAGGAAAGGGCCTCTGAGATGACCCGGCCATAGCCTCCATCTCACGGCCACTGCGGGGAAGACCCCACGCAGGACCGCCCCAGATGCATGAACCAAGTGCGAGTTAGGAGCTTGGCGGGATTTGCTGCGTGCCCCGGGCCGGGGACTGAACGTGTGTGCCCAGCTGCCATGGGGAAGGCCTTGTGCCCGAGCAGTGGCATCTGGAGGTGTGGCCTTTGGGGTAAGACCGGTTTACACGAGGTGATAAGGGGTGGGCGCTGGCCTGGAGTGGTCAGTGTCCTTCCCAGGAGAGCCCCCGAGCGTGTGCCTATGCGGCCAGGAGGCAGCAGAGGCCCCAGCAGAACCCAGCCTGCCCGCCCCGAGACGTGGGCTCTGGGTCGTGAGGAATAACTATGCGCTGTGTAAGCCCCGCTGGAGCTGTGTCACCAGCGTCCAGGCTAAGGAGCATAGGCGGGTCACCCTGAGCATCTGAGTGACCTCGGAATGCTCTCAGGTGCTGTGGGTGCCGTGCCCTCGCCACATTCTGCTCTGAGCCTCACACCTCTGCACACAGATCAGCCCTGGGGGCCAGCGCATGGCCGGCTGCATCCACCACAGTGACAAGGACGAGCCCACGCCGCACCCCAGACGCGCAGGGGCGGAGCTCCCAGCCGCCTCCTTCCGCCCTGTCCCAACCCTGACCGTCCCCTCAGACTGAGGTCTCAGAGGAGACACTCTTTAAAGTTTTTTTCTAAATTCACTCGGGTGTTAGTGCAAAAACCGTCCTCTTCCTGCGAGGAATACAACAGGGCACGCTCCGAGCTCTTCACCCAGAGCCCTGCTGGTGGCCGGGACACAGGCCGCGGGGAGCCCGCATTCCGAGGGAGCCGGGGGAGTCTTCGCATCCCCCTTGCGAGGTTCTCCCGCCCAGATGCCCGTGCACGTGCGTGCGGGACTCAGCCCCACTCCCCAGCTGGGCTCTTTTTAATAAAGCAGCATAAATCAGGATTTATTTACATAATGCGACGATCCATGAAGGTTACCATAACACCCAGGGACCATATTAACCGCTTGGGTGGAATTCATTAGAAATTAACTACCACTTAAATTAATTTTCCCACAGTCACAAGGCTGTAATGGCGGGAGAGGGGACCGTCCATCAGCAGGTGCTGACAGGGGACCCGTCACTGCCGTTATTTATAGATGACATGTCTACCCATGGAGCAGGCGCGCTGGGCGAACGCGGAGCCCCAGCCTCAGCAGCCACCAACAAGTCATCAGCCACATGGTCCCGCCCCGTCCTAGAGGACGTGGGGACAGGAAGTCACTCTGGTCCTCGTGACCCACACCTGGGGTTACTGTGCTTAGGGACCTGTGTTCTTCCGCACGCAGCTGCTCTGAGTCCCTGCGACCTTTCCTGGAGACGCAACTGCTCACAATGGACCCATAGGGACTTCTGGGGACACAGTCACCCCAAGAGGCAGGGCTGGCCCTCAATGAAAGGACCAAGCTGGCAGAGTGTGCGTGTGTGTGTGCACATACGCATGTGTGTATCATGGTATGGTGTGCATGTGTGTGCATGGGCATCTGTGTGAGGTCTGCCTGCCCTTGTGATGTGTGTAGTGTGTGCGTGCACATACATGTGCATGCATGTGGGTGTGCATGCATGTGGGTATACACGCATGTGTGTAGGTGTGCATTTTATAGTATGTGTGTGCCCATGTGTGGTGGTTTGCATGTGTGGCGAGTACGTGTGCATTTTGTGGTGCATGTGTGCACACGTGTGTGGTGTGTGCGCGTGCGTACACACGTGTGAGAGAGTGAGTATGGGGGAGAGGGAGGGGCACCACCCCCTGGGGACCAGCGTTCAGTCGTGTTTTCTGGGGCCTCTTGGTTAAGTGGGGGTGGGCGGTAGGGGCTGACTGAAAAGCCCACAGCCCGGAAAAGAAGAAAGGAGGAGAGGGCAGGGATCCAGAACATTCCTGAGGGAAACTACTAGGCCACACTTTCCAGCTCCTGCTAAGGGAGCAGCAGCTACAGTGCAAGGTCAGGCCCGCGACCACCCCCACTCAGCCAGGGTCCCCCCAACAGCAGCTTTAGGGAAGACTCTGGGAGCCCACGGGGAGCCTATCCTTGGGCCCAAGGCATTCAGTGCCTCCCAGGGGACTGGTGCACGCAGTGGTGGCCCCTGTGCCAGGGTCCAGGTGCCTGTTGGTGCTGGGCCTGGGCCTGAGCCCCTGAAAGGACAAGCTCCAGGCTGCCTTCCTGTCTGGAGTGGGGAGCGGGGCTGGAGGCCAGAGAGAACCAGGGCCAGGTCAGAGGGGTCCGAAAGGCCCCCTGGGCTCTTCCCAGCAGTGACCACAGGGACTCTGGGCTTAGACAGCCACACGCTTGGCCCCAGGGCCAGCAAATGGAGACACACATCTAGGGAAAAGAGAGGAAGCACCCAAGTTTAAATTCCAGCCAGGGCAACGCTTTCAGACTGTGGCCCCTCCAGGCGCCCAACTTCTCCGGAAAGCGCAGGTGTGGGCGTGTCTGCCCGCCAGACCCCCGTGGACACGTGGAGGCCCAGCTGGAGGGACGCAACCCAGCGCTGTGGCACCTCCGGCCTCTGGAAAAGGAGCTCCCGATGTGACGTGGGAGCCAGGAGGGTCCCAGAGGTCCCTAGGGTGGACAGTGCTGGGCTCATCTGAAACGTGCCTTCCGGAACCCCGGTCCTGTCATCTTGCTCACGGCTCTGGGGCAGCTCTCACCAGATTTGCAGGAGGAGCTGTCCCCCAGCAAGGGTCAGGTCACCAGCCCTAGGTGGAGAGGGTGGCGGGGTGCTGCTCTGATGACACCCTTTGCTCCTCAGGATCTGACGGCACAACATGCTCTGTTGCTAAAATGTCCTCATGCCTTTCTGAGGGGCTTCTCCCCAATCCCCTGGAAAACCTGTAATGACACCTCAGAAAGCAGCGAAAGGACCTTCCAGCCGGCGTGGGCCATTGTGGGTGACGGTCACCTGCCACATAGGCATGGCCATTGTTCGCTGCCCCGGAGTCTCCCCACCCCCCAGCTCCTCACACCCGGGCAGCACCTGGCTCCACGCGGCTGCGCTGGCCGCTGTGTGCGCTCATGTTAATGCAGAGCCATTCCCGCCATAGCCCGCGGCCACTGCAGTGATGGCGGTGTCACTCGCCAGAAAACATATTTGTTTTGTGTCCTCCGAGGACAAATGACAGACGTGTGAAAGCGGTCCCGTTTGCTTTCAGGGAATACTGAGTTTACAATTACCTTCTGTCAGAGGGCGCAGCGCGCCTGGGCCCCTCCGTGCGACTTCCCACCGCTTCCGTCTTAGAGGGAAACGCTGCGCGGTGTTTGACATGTGCGATTACAAGTTACAGAACCCACTTACGTCCTGCGGTTATTGCTGCTTCTCTCCAGGAAAGCCGCCCGGTAGGAGGCAACAGACGCTTTCTTTCAGGAGCAGCGTGGGAACTGGCCACCCCCAGCACAGCCGGCCTCACTTATCTGTGACTCTGGGGAAAACAGGTGTCCCCCGAGCTCACGGGAGCCGGCACCCCACCCCATGACCCAGAGGCTGGCCTCTTGGGACAGGAGGACAAGAGCTGGCCCTTCGCTTCCTCCTGGGAAATGCACACAGAAACACCCACCATGTGCATCTCGTACACTCACACATGCATGTGCACGCATACACTCACACATGCACATGCTTACATGTGTGTATACACACTGTGGACATAGACATAAACACCCACCCACTCACACACACATGCACACATGCATATGCACTCACATGTGTGTACACATGCCATGTACACATCATGAACACATGTACATGTACACATGCATACACAGGTACGTGCACATGTGCACAAGCATCCACACATATGTGCACACCTGTTCATACATACGTGTGTACACACCGCATACACATACGTGCACACACATCCACACCCACACACATCACATACACATGTACACACACACGCACATGCACACACCGTGTACACGTGCATACATGCACACACACACATGGACAAACACCTATGCGTGTGTACACACTCATGCCTTGGCCTCTCAGGGACAAAGGGATAGCTTAGAGAGACAGTAGTGGACAGACGTTGCGCTTCAGTGCAGTTGGCACTGTCTTCCCACCTCCTAAGGCCTATGGCCACGATGGGCTCTGTGTCACCGCTCCCCAGGACAGAGCTGGAGGAGATGGATCCAGGTGCTCAGAGGCTCCGGGGAAAAGTCCTTACAGCTGTCATTGCCCACTTTGTCCAGCCCAGATGCATCCAGACTGGGGACAGCGGAGAGAAGGCACTGAGAGGGCAAGAGTGAGGAGCAACCACGTGGCTTGGCATGGGGTTGATGGTAAGTCCTGGGACAAGACTAGGGCCTCCCTCAGGCCTCAGAGGTGCAGCCCCACCCCAGCTGGGCCTGGGCGAGCCACAGCGGGGAGAGCCACCAAGTCCCAGTGAAGTGAGAAAAGCAGGCAGCAGTTCTGTACCCCTGCACAGGGGCCCACCTCTTCTCGGAACCTGTGCGGAGCTGACTCCCCAGAGAGGCCGTGAGACCAAAGCCAGGGCTGTCCACGCCCTACAGCCGGTGTCCCGGCCTCGCCTGACCAAGTCCTCCAGGCTCGGGCAGCATGCGCCCTGTCCGGCTATGGGGGGGTCCTAAAAGTCTCCCAGATTTTAATGAGACTCCAGCTATAGAGCCCGGAGAGAGGGACAGCACACGACCACATGCGCACGCACACAGACACCCAAGTCCTGGTGTGCCCATGTGTGAGGACGTTACGTCGTAATAGAGCCGTCAGGACAGAAGACCAGACTGTGTGACTGTAATGGCCGCTCAGCTCGCACTCCTGAAGCCTGTTTCTCTGGTGCCCGGGGTCATGAGGAGAAGCGCGGGGCATCTGTACCCCACTCCCCGTTTGGGGTGAGCTGCTCATTCGCTCTGGGGACACTGGGCTTTTCCCTTAGCCTTTGGTGGCAGTCAGCCCAAAGCATGATGATGGCCCCTGGGGACTCCCAACTGGAGGTTTGCTTCTCTTCAGCTCTGAGAACTTTTGTCTTATTCAATTATCTTGTCTCCACTCCCTTTCCCTGCTGGGAATCCTGGAGAAACACCACACCGTGGGCTGAGTGGCTTCTTACTGCTGCCTGTGTGTCCTGGGGGACCCCGTGTGTCCTGGGGGACTCCGTGTGTCCTGAGAGACCGCATGTGTCCTGGGAGACCCTGTGTTTCCAGGGGGCCCCGTGTGTCCTGGGGACCCCGTGTGTACTGGGGGCCCCATGTGTTGGAGGGGACCATTGGGGATAAGACAGGGGACACGAGGGCATCCACAGTACCACCAGGGACACTGCTCGGGAGACAAGAGGCCACCTCACCTGAGAGGAGCAGCCTCGACCCCAGCTGGCCACGTGTTAATGGCTGGAACATCACACGGAGCACGTCATCAGAGGCACGTTTTCAGATCATGCTTCGTACCCTGGAAGCTGGGAGGGCTTTTATTAATCAGAACAGAAAACCCAAAGCCTTTTACTTTGTCAAGTTTGTATTTTTTGTGTCAAGGACCCGCAATAGAAATGCAGTGTTTAGACTGAGAAAAATGTCTGCAGGTCACATGGTGGACCAAGGTCAAGCTCCTTAATACACAAAATCCTCTCCCTTTCTATTTACAGAAACACAAGCAAGCCGGTGGGGGAACAGCAAACAGGAGCGAGCCACTGCACAGAAGACATGCAGACGGCAGGTGAGGGCGGTCACCCGGCTTTGGGACCCGCAGCTCCGACAGCCCCGCCTGTCTCCCTGACGGTGACACTCAGAGCTGGGCCCCAGGTGCCGCCCAGGGCGTGTCGCCGGCGTGCTTGTGGACTTCCGGCCGAAGCCTGCGTTGAGAGGCCCTTTGAGAAGGTTATCGGGCCACGTGTCCTAACACCTGGGGGTTATCACGCAAAAACATTCTCACACGTACGTGTCACAGGGCATCTGTGGGAGCAGCATTTGTATCGGCAACAACTTGAACTCGCTCTTAAAAGACTGTGTCCTTCCTGTGAAGCCAAGGACAGAGACAGAGACCGCACTCAGACACCGGGCAGAAGCACACGAACACGCAGACTTTCATAGTCTGGGGGTCCCAACGGGCATTGTCAAAGGCCCTGCTAACTCATCGGCCAGCAGAGAAAGGTGGCGCCTCAGGAGCAGCTCAGGTGAGAGAAAGGGGGGACCGTGGGATGTGTGTCCTGCTTGAGTTTAAAAACAACAGGACAGAGAAAGCTGACTCGTCCGTGTGATTTGAGGCACGTGCACATCTGCACATGTGCAGAGAAATGCGTGGAGTGACAGCAAATGGCATCTCACTGCGGGCCTCGGGGACACAGGCTCAGCGGCTGGGCAGGAGGCGGCTCACTTTTTCATTTCATCGTTGGACTTGCTACACTGAGCAAACGCTGCCTTGGCAGTTAAAACGCCGGACAACACAACACAAAACAAAAATTAAATGGAGTGAGGAAGCAGTCATAATGGTTTAGCTTGCTAGGTCAGAACCGGGGTCCAAGGCCAAGGGCAGACCGCAGACTTCTGTGGGTTTGTTTGCTTGCTTGTTTTTTCTTTAAGAAAAACACAGAACTCCCTCCCTGATTTGGGCCCAAACCTTCCAGGTGGTCCAGGAGCGGGGAGGGCAGTCTGGCCCCTCGGAGAGGAGTCGGAGCCAGACCAGCCGGGAAAGCGATGGCCTCGCAGGTTTGCACGCGACGTGGGGACGTGCGTCCAGGAGACCAGGGGCTGCGTTGCCAGTGAAGTGGCCTCAGAGGTTATGAGGTGCCCAGAGAGGCGAGGGTCCCCATCTCCCCAGATGACCCGGAGCTGAGGGCTGCTCCAGGACGGGGTGCGTTCATTAATCCCCCAGCATCTCCTGCACATCTCCTTCGGGCCAGTCCTGGGGGCTGGGACACCTGACAGCCTGTGCCCTCATGGGTCTGTGCGGCAGTGGCAGACAGGTCGACGGAGCAGTCTGTCCTAGGAGGGGGAGCACCGGGGAAGATGGGAGGAGGGAGATGGAGGCACTTTGCACCATCAGTGAGGGGGTGACGGAGCTGCATCTGCAAAGCCAGGGCTGGGGGCTGAGGCCTGGAGGGCTGAGGCGGCATGGGACAGGGGCTGGGGCTTGAGCTCTAAGCTCGCAAATGCGTCAGCACCTCTGGAGGCTTGGACAGGAAAGGGACGCGGCTGCAGAGATCCCTCCGGGTGCTGTGACAGGACAAGGGACCAGGTGGCGGAAGGGGCCCTGGGCGAGGGGGCAGTGTGGAGGGGAAGGGTGCCCCGAACTCCAGGGCTGCACACAGGTCAGACGAGGTGCAAAGACCTGCAAGTACACCTGAGGCCTGCAGGTGGGCGGGCCGCGCGGGCAGCCAGACGCCGCCTTTCGCCTTCTCCATGGGGAGGGGTCCCCAGGAGCCGGCTGCCTCACCGCTCACCCCAAATCTTCTCCCTGCCCCCTGCTTCTCTCCCAGTTTCCAAAGATCTGGAGCCCCCTCGCTCCTCCCTGAGGATCACTTCCTAACAGTATTTCCCACAGAGGACAGAGAGTCAAACACAACATGTTCTCAAGTCAGTGGAAATTATGCTTTTCTCCCCGGGGTCTTGGTACCGACTTGATACATAATTAGGTTCTTTTGTCTTAGCTTGTTCTCAATTTTTAGGATTGCATTTTTCTCCAATTTCCTTCTTCATTTGTACAAAGCACAAATGACTGCAGAGCCAGCCACACTCCAGGATGCACTGGGGACCGTCCCCAAACCCCAGGAGACCACCGCTGACAGCGCTCTCTCCCTCGCGCGGCACATGCACAGTCGTGCCATTGGCGGTGACACCTCAGGCCTCCCATCACCCTGAGCACCAGGCTGAGGTGACTGAGTCCAGCCCTGTGGTCGGTGTGCAGGTGCGAGGTGGTGGAGCGGCTGGGGGCCCGAGCCGGAGGCCCGGCTCCCGGGTGCTCATGGGGGCTGTGGCCAGAGCCCCCCACCCTCTGTCCTCCATGTGGCTGTGTGGCTCAGTTCCACGGTGGGTGGTCTTTGGTGCCCTGGCTTTAGAAAGTCAGGGGCCTGGCCAGAGGCGCAGGCGGTGGCTATAAGGGTCCCAGCGAGGCAGCTGCTCCGGGAAGTGCACGGTGTCACACAGCCACTCTGTCTGCACCACGTAAACCAGAGGCACCGTGGGCACATCTCTGCACCCATCGTGTCCCGTTTCACACTGTGCCAGCGAATGACTGGACGTGAGCTACACGGGGATCCCGTGCAAAACGGGGGGCCAGTGGGGCCGCGCCATCCGGCTTTACCTGCCAGTGGGCCTGCCCTTTCCTTGTGACACTGATTTCTGTCCCCTGACCTCTCTGGGGCCCTCACCTCTCTGTGTGTTTATTTCCCTGGTGAGTGCCCTCATCCCTTAGCTGCCCTGTAAGTTATTATTATTATTACTATTCTTAATTATTGAGGTGTAATTGGAGTATGATGTTGTATTAGTTTCAGGTGCACAACATAATCCCTCAGTATTTGCATAAACCCTGCGAGCGTCCTTCCATTGGGGCATCTGTGTTTTCCTTACCTGTTCTGAACCCCAGTCCCTTCTCATCTGTTCATGTCATGGGTGGGGCTTGTGTTCTCTTATTGTCACTCCCTTTTATGACCCGTGAACAATGACAGGCAAAACAGGACCCAGCCTCTAGACAAGTGATAGGTGTGGGGTGTGGAACATGGAGGTGCTGGCCTGACGCCCAGGGTGGCCTAATTCCAGCCGCTCCCTGGTGTCACAGCGAAGCCATGCCCTGTGGGGGGACAGGCAGGCTCTGTCTGGCTTTACCTGCACAGCCTGTGGGCGCGGAGCCGGCGGCGGCCGGGGCCTTGGGGCCCATGCTTATAGATACCTTGCTCACAGCACAGCGTGCACTCTGCACTGAAGTCTCCACGTGTCGTCTGTGTGGAGGACTTCCGAGCCCATGCAATATGAACGACGTGCGGCGATGGCCCTTATGCGCGGGTCTGGCGCTCCCGAAAGGGCCGCCTCCCATCACAGAAGTACTTCAACCTGACAGCCTCTCATGCTGCCCGCCCAGCCGTGTGTGGCTGAGTGGCTGGCATTTAACTTCCCGGCCAGGTGGCTGCGGAGGCACCTGGGCCCCAGAGTGAGAGGCCGGTAGGCAGGTTGACTGCTCACAGCACGTGCCTGTAGCCGCGGGCTACACCTGGCTCGGCTCCTGTGCAGTCAGCATGAGGATGGGTGGGGGCCTTCCTGCCGTGGCAACTCGCACCCCGGCTAGGACTGCTGGCCAATGCCCACCCAGTCCCCATGTCTGTGGGAGGCCCCCCGGAATGTGTGTGCCCCCTGGCTAGGAAGGTCAGGGGTTGGGGGAAGACATCAGCACCCCAGCACCCCAGCACCCCTTCAATCCGCGCTACGGCTTGGCCAGGCTGCCCTCACATGGGCCAGTGACCCTCAGGGTGGGGACTCGGTAGGGTGGCTCTGGCTGGCTGGTATGCATTCCTAGAGCTGAGGCCCAGGGGACACCCCCCCCCCATCAGCAATTTCAGGAGATGGGGGCAGTCCCGGGAAAACATCAGCATTTCAAGGCAGCCAGTTTTTTCAGAAAGACAAAGTAGGCCAGTTCTGTGAGGTGTCCAGACACCTGGGCTCTGCTGAGAGATCAGCATGAGGAGAGGGGTTCAGCTGGGGGAGGGGGCAGGAGGAGGACCTGGGGTACGTGTGCATGTGAGAATCCTGTATGAGCACCCTGTATATGGATTCTGCAGGAGTCAGGCCCACAGAGAGCTGTCACTGGTCTACCCACTTGTCCTTTCTCAGATGACAGTGTAGTCATCTTAACGTTTCCAGGAACAAAGACAGCCCATGGACTCCATCCGTGCAGGGCCTCACCCGGGCCCCACCTGCAGGGACCACCAGGCAAGCCATGCTGGGTCTCCCACATGAACCGAGTCCAGACTTTACCTGCCCACAGAGGCCCCCAGGCCAACAGCTAGAGCGCCGTCCAGGCTGGGGAGGGAGAGCCATGGCCACCAGCCATGGTCACTTGCTCAGGCACAGGCCACCAGACCACAGCTGTCCCCAGCCTGTGATTCCCACAGTGGATAGAGAAGCTGTCATTAACCCTGCGTGCTCCCTGAGGGACTGGGGTGAGCCCCCTGTGAGCTGTGGGATGAATTCGGGTAGGGAAGGGGAGATAAACCCACCACATATCATGTGACTGTGACTTGCTCAGAATGGAACCCCGATCCTGCAGAGTGACACACTTATGAGGTGACACAATGCTCCAGGTACCTGCTGCTCAGCAAGTTACTCTGGACTCAGTGGCCCCCGACAGGCCGCAGCCCCTGTCGGTTAGGAAGCAGCGTGGCCTCAGGGTCCCCATAGCTGTGGGAGGAGGGGACAGGCTCACAGAGAGGATGAGCTTCACATGTCAACATGCAGGGCTCACCACTGCTATCTTCCGTGGTGCGTCTGGCCTGCCCAGTAGTCCAGCAGGTCTGGCTGCCATACCTGGTGATTTCCCCCAGAGAGAAAACGCACACAACCTGTCCAGCCCACAGCTTGGTGGCACCCTACGGACTCAGAGGGACTGTCTTTCCCACACTGGGTCACTAGGCTACATGTACCCTCCTGAGGCCTCTGTCCCCACCTCACTGGACACCCAGCCCCTTCCTCTGACCCCTGGGAGCAGACCCAGGACCCTAGGACTAGCTCAATGCAGGGGGTGGGAGCCACAGTCAGCTGATCCAGAGCAATGAGAGGCCAGCGAGCCTGCTATTGGCAGAAACACCCAGTGTCCTGGGCTGGGTGGTGTTACAAGACAGATCCATCACAAGGGGTCTGTGCTGGCCCAACAGCGATCAGGGACCCATGCACCCTGCTTCCACATAACACAGACTCCACCTCCGAGCCTCCAGGCCCCCAAGGCTGCAATAAAGTGTCAGTGGGACCATGTCTCATCTGAGAGCCCAACTGGGGCTAAATGCCCCCTCTCAGGCTCGGGCTCATGCTGGGCAGGTCATGCCACTTGTGAGCTGGGGGGCCTCCGTTCCTGCCAGGGGCCTTGCTGCTGAATGTCCTCACGAGGGGACTCCTCACGAGGGCCCCTCCCCTCGTGCACCTGACAGGTAGAAGGGGGTGGGGGGTGCTGAGAAAGAGCTGGAAGGTCCTCTCTTCCCCAGTGGATCACAGCCCCAGGCACCTCTCTTGTCCAGGGCTGTCTTCCCCTATGCCTTTCACGTCTGTTGCCTTCAAAGCCCATAGTCCACTGGAAGATGTTATCAACCCCCTCTCATATCTGAGAAAACGGAACATCAGAGAAATTAATTGACCAGCTACAGGTCGTGACCCAGGACGTCATGGGCACTGAAGACATAACTAGGTCCGGACACGTAAGGGTGCGTCCAGGGTGAGGACACTCCGTGCGTCCTCCGCAGCCGCGGCCGAAGGGGCAGCCCGTACAGAAGCCGGGCAGTGCTCACGCCAGCTCGTTGTGCACTCTGCCCTCGTGCCCCGCGGCCTGGACGCTTAGAAGTCCAGTGTGGAGGCCCCGTGAGCCCCGGATCAGCTCCCCGCCCGCAGGCCAGCTGCATGCGGACTTGGTCAGAACCGCAGCTGCCCCTGCCCGGGTGGAAGGGGACCTTCCACGCTCCCCCAGCCTCGTCCAGGCTCACCGAGGCTCAGGCCTGCCCTCCGCGCCCCGTCTGCAACGCAGCTGCAAACCGACACAGCCGCATCCGTCTTCCCAGCTTTATTTTTTTTTTTAAGAGAGAATGGAAAGGAATTTAAAAAAAAAAAAATAAAAAATAAAAGAAGAAGAAAGAAAAACGGAAGACTAAGAAGGAGATGCAGGAGATAAAAGGCACATGTGGGTGACAAAGAAACTATGACATAGTCAAATTTTATTAATGGCTCGCCCATCTGCATTCAGAGGATAATTAACTATTCACAGGTGAAATTAGCTGATAGGAGTGGCTGTCTTGAGCAAATCGAATGAGCTCCGATTATATCAATAGTTTTCAACCAGTGTCCCTGGTTATCAAAGCATCAAATAAATTTGTCCACTCTCTCCCTTTGGGGGGAGAAACTTTAATTATCCAGCCCTAGCATGGCAGGTCATTAATAAAACCTAGTTATCAGGCTGCAGGTTCCGGAGCTTCGCTGTTATCCATCTCTGATCTAAATAAACATTTGGGAAATGTCCTTAAAATTATTATAGATGCTTTGCCCCCGCCCCCCAGGAGGAATTTCTAAAGGGAACCCGCTGCGTTTGACACACAGCGCGCGGCGCCCCGTCCACGCGCCGGCCTCCCGCGGACGGAGCCAGCGCCGGGCGGCGCCTGGGTTGATGGATCGGCCGACCTGCAAATGCAGATAAGGGGGAACTGCCCGCCGCCCGCCGCTCCCCTTAATGTTATTTACGCGCCTCCGTGTTATGCACGCGTCCCTTATTCTCGTGCCACATATATCAATGACAAGGGCCCGCGGGAACACGGAGCAGGCCTCTGGGTCGCTCCCTCTCGGGGCGCAGCACCCCGGCGGTGCTCTTTATTAAAAGAAAGGCTGCTTTTAAAACCACTCGTGACTCCATTTCCGGGTAAGCGAAGGTCCTTTGAGAGACCTCCACGACTGGCCTACCTGGCACGCTGCGCATGCGTGCTCACTCCCGGGGAGTCCGTGCTCCGACTGCGGCGCGCAAAACGCACACCCGGCCGGAAACGCCAAAACGACGCCTGTGGGCGCGCCGCAACCTGTCACGGTGGCCGCAGCGCCGCCCTGTGGTTGCACGGACCTGCCGCGGGCTCGTGGCGGCACCCGCTTTCCCCAGCGCGGCGCAGAGATGTCCCCCAGCCCACAGCCGTCCTGCGCATGGGTTCCAGGAGCGCAGGCGCACGAGGCAAGTCGCGCAGAAGGGACCGTCACTGTTTACCGAATAACGCGGAGGAGGGGCCACAGGACCCCGACGGGTTCGTTTTACTGCACCCCCTGCTCCGTTCTCTCTACAGCTTTCTCCGTTGCTGCAACGCAGCCGCCGGGGTAGATACCGAACAGAACTGATTCCCGGCGGCCTGGCTGGAGGTTCCGAGCTCAGCGTCCACAGCCCAAGGTTCCAGCTCGTGGAGATCCGGGCCGGAGGTTCCGATTCTGAGTGGCCTGGGCTGGAGGTTCTGACTCCGGGTGGCCCGGCCCGAGGTGTCTGTCCTTCACCAGCACAAACCGGAAGCAGCAGCTCACCCCCACCCCCACCCCCACCCCGGACGGAGGTGGATTGGACCGAACCTGCCGTCCTCTTTCCTGGTCTTTCCTTCACAAACAGCGCAGACGCGCACACACACACACACACCCGTCCCTGCACAGCCCCCACTCCACGCTGACACTCCAACAGAAACCTGCCACTCACAGTTCTGGGGGTGGCATGTCCAGACTAGGGTGTAGTGCGGGCTGTTTCTGTGGATGTGGGGGTCAGGTTCAGACATCCTCACTTACAACCTCAGACTCCCACTCCCACCCGCCCGCGGAGCTAAGAGGGGGCCCGGGGCCTGCGAGTGGACACCAGTGTCAGGTGCCCATCGTTTCCAAACGGTTTTGCTTGGTTTGGGGCTGGTTTGCCCCCCGGAACCCCACCAGCTCTGCAGCTCTGTGGCCCTGATCACCACAGAGACTCCTCACATCCCGTCTCTCTCCACTGACCATTAAGCACTCACTTAACACTGAGGAATGTTATTTATTTTTTTAACTTTTTGAAAGGGAAGCAGTGCTCCGGAGAAGCTTCCTTGGCGTGGAGCTCTCCTTCACCCTAATTTTTCGGACCTTCATTTGCTGACTTTGGAGCAGAGAATTTGCATTTCAGCCGTCCCCACCTGGCTCCGGGGCAGGTCCGAGTGGGGCAGGGAGGGGACCACAGGAGGGCAACCTGCAGAAGGGGCCTGCACATGGGCAGAACCAGGCAGGAGGGTAGCAGCGACCCAACTTGGGGCTCAGTCACCATGGAGTCTGAGCACCACAGTGCCCCAAACCGGACATAGGGCTCAGCGGATGCCAAGGGTAAGTGCAGACAGCAGGGCACTCGGACTCATGCCCAGCGCTCCCAGAGAGGACAGGGTTCGCTTGGTTGACCAGCTGCCCAGAAGGGCTTCCCCCGCCCTCACCCTGCCTGGCAAGGCTGTGGCTCCCACCCCACTCGGCGCCTTGCTCAGAGTCATGCTTCACAGGGGCCTGTGGTGAAGCTGTCACAGGGCACGCAGACCCTTGACAGCCTCGGTGGCAGATCAGGGAGCTGTAGGATCAGAAAGCAGCCCAGGCAGGATCAGAGGGCAGAGAGAGGGCACAGGTGACTGTCCCCATCCCTGCAGCCAGGGCCAGCATGTCATTGCATCCTGGACACTCACACGAGGCTCAGCACGGGTGTGAGCACATCCCAGCCCACAGACAGACAAGTCAGCCTTCCCCTGGCCTCCGGACACCGCCTTTCACGTTCCAGGCTCTATTTGCACGCCTTCCCTAAATCTGTCCTGCCGCAGCTGCTGGAGGATCTGAAGGGCACGCGTGTGTCTGCAGGCTTTGCCTGCCGCATCCTGGACGTCCCGTGTTTGCATTCTGCCTCCGCCACGTTCTTGAACCCATCACTTCTTATTTGCAATTACGCCTGCTCTGCTGGCTGTGTGCTGTCCTCGGCGGTTATATAATTAAAGAGCAGAGACTTCTTCCCTTGGCTGCACAAGGTGAAAAATGTTAGCTATTTCCACACTTCAGAGACCCAGCTGCTACAAGCATTAAAAATTACTTAAAACATAAATTTATGGCACTGTGATCACAACGGATTATGTTATTGTAAATGAATTGCACTGTAAATTGCTGTTTTAAATTAAAACATTGCTTATTAGGAATGGCAGGGAGTAAAGCAGAAGGAAGTAAAGTTGTCCCCAAAAGCCTGTGCCTCTAAGAAGAGGTGACAGAGGACGTGCCAGATGTAGCTACTGCCTCTTGGCTGCGTGGGGCTTGCCATCGGACCCTAAGCCACGTTCCCTGTCCCTGCCTCCCGCCCTCGGTGTCCATGAGGGTCTGTGCTGCACATGGTGCTGAGGTGGACAGTGGGCACAGAGATGAGTGAGATGGCGCCTCCCCTCAGGGGACACGGGGTCTGCTGGGGGACCAGCTCCAGATGGGCAGACAGTGGGATAGGGGCAGCAACGAAGACACTAGTGGGTGTCCTCTGAGCAACAGAGAAGGAGGAAGAACTGAAGTTTAAGAACACACAGAAGAGATGGGGACTGGACTGCCCCTCCAAGCCCGTAGGTGTTGACAGTGACAGGAATCCGGCATCTGGCATCAGGTGGGGCTCCAGGAAACATGCACAGGTGTCACTCACCCAGAGGACACCTCGCTGGGACGAAGGCAGCTGGACCGCTGGACAGGCCACAACCCGGGGCTGTGAGGGGCAGTGGGTCCGCAGCGGAGTCCCCACCCCTGCATGCGGACAGATGTCCCAGCGCCCTACCAGGGACGTGTGGGGCTGGCCCTGGAGGACAGGAGCACGGAAGTCCCGCCCAGCAGGGGGAGGAGTGGGACTTCCGTAGGGGAAGGGGCGAGGAGGAACCAGCGCCCGGAGTTCCGGAAGGAGCACCAGCCTTAAGGACGCGCTGCGGTGCCATCTCTGAACCTGGAAGGACGGAAGGGAACACAGAAAACAACGCAGGTGGGTCCGGCATACCTGGGGGTATTGAGGGAGCTGCCATTGTCTGCCCTCAACTTTCTCAGGAGGCGAGAGGGGCTGCGAGTGGCAGTCCTTGCCTGGCTTTTGGCAGAGGTGTCCCCACTGTCCCTGTTCTCTGTCATCCTTGCGTGCCCTGCGCCCGCGGCCTGTCTGAACGCAGCACCTTGACGGGGCCCGAAGGAGGCGGGGCTGGATGTGACGGGCCGGATGGATGAGGGCAGCCCCTCCGGCCGCAGCCGCGCGCCGCTTCCCGATGCACATCAGCCGCTCTGATAACGTCCCGCGTGCCCGCCGACATCCCTGACGAGGACGGGACAAGTGACTGGGCTGGGGCGTGGGGGGGGCCTGCCACGGGCCGCGTCTGCGCTGAGCTTGAACTTGCTGGCTGACGCCGTCAGCAGAAACCTTGCTGGGCGCGTCTCATCCATCACGCTGGCCGCGCGGCCCGCTCCAGGTGGGCAAGGCCCAGGCAGGTCCAGCCAGGCGTGATCCAGCCGTCGCCTCCGTGTGACATCCCGCGGCTGTCACCTCGTGTCGAGAGGGGCCAGATTCGTGTGACACCTTCAGTCCCCACTTGCTCCACACAGGGACACACACGGTGACAAGGCACAGACCCATGGACACAAAACACATCTCTCACACAGCCGTGCATACACAGAACAGGGAAACGTGGTGATGAAATGAGCGAACTCCGTTTCCGAGACGCTTAGCTACGCACATCAGCCCTTACAAACACGTGGTTTCCAAAAGCATTTCCCATACGCTCTTATTGTCCTTGTCCTTCGTGCAGAGAACAAAAAACTTCACAAGGCGCTGGGGCCCCCTCCCGAGGAGGAAGGGGTGTGTTGAGAGCCGTGAGGGGCGCTCTGTGCTCCCCGTGCGTGCACCCACAGACACGGCTGCGAACCAGGACACGTGGTGCTCTGCCCCGTGGCACCCCAGGCAAGTGTGGAGCTCCTTCCCGGGTCCCTGGGCCTGACGCCCTGCCTGCTTGTCCCGGGTCACTCGTCACGTCCCTCGGGGCCCTCACGCCTGCCCAGCAGCTACCTGACCCCGCCCTGTGCCAGCGCAAGTCCCACCTTACAGACGGCTGTTGGGGCCTCAGGGACCTGCGAAGCTGAGCTCACTGAAGGGACAGGTCTCCATGTCCAGTTCTGGAAACTTCTAGGACAGGCTATCGAAGAACTGTCCTCCGTGGCTGCTTGGGCACAGCACATGCCGGACGGGCCATTTGCTGCGACACCGTAGTAAGTCCCAGGGTTTGCGGATGCCTCTTCAGTTCTCACAGCCAAACCCGCAAGGCCGGGGGACTCGTGGGGTGGGGGGCCATGGGACACCAGGAACCTGCAAAATAGGCATGGGGGTGCCTGGGACCTCGGAGTTTACACAGTGGGTGCCCCTGCAGAAGAGGGACCCTGGTCACCTCTCGTAATGCCGACTTACACAGGCCGACACTCAGGCTTCCCTGGCCCCTGGCTGACCCCAGCCCCACCCACAGGCTCCTCGCACACTCTGGCCGAGCCCGGCCGGGAGCAGGCAGCCCTCCCCGCGTCCCCGTGTGCCCCCAGGCCCTGAGGAGCAGCCAGGGCTCCCAACGCCTGGGCTCCGCAGCCCCCAGAGCCTCCTGCTTTGCCAACATCTTCACGTGTCCACAGCCACCTGCCCACCGCCACTGGCCTGTAACAGCCGAGTGACAGTCAGTTCCACGCAGCCAGGACCGCTGGGGACCAGAACCAGCCTTCCTGCCTCGTCCTCCGAGGGAGGGGGCACGCTCTGACGGTGATGGGGTAACGCCCACCGGAATAACCATCCGCCGCCCCCTGCCCGCTGCTGGAGCGCCCACGGGGTGACGGCACAGCACTGCCAGACACCGGCAACCACAGTGGGAAGCTGGGGACGAGGGGTGCCTGAGGGAGCGGGGCGCCTGCCCAGCTGCCCGCTGGATGCACCACCAACCACCGGCTGGCCTGGGGCACGCTGGAACGGCCTGGAACAACCTCTCGTTGGCCGTTGAGCAGCGTGAAGTCAAGTGCACAACGCTGGCAGTGCGGGGCCCTGGAGCTGGGATTCCTGGTCCCCCAGACCGGGCCGGCCCCCTTTAACAGCTGGCCTTCGCCTCCCGCGGGCGAGCTAGGAGGCTCATGGGCCCACCTTATCTCCACAGGTTTGGGGGGTCGGTGTTGGGGGTTCCTTGCTGTGCAGGTGTCTCCAACCTAATACTTTTTTTGGAATTTATATGTCAAGCAAACCCTCCGACACCTGCTACCTAAGTAAAAAAAAAAAAAAAGAGCAGAAAGTCAGCATTGCCCTGGGCAACCTTGTCCACAGTCTAGCCACCTGTGCAGGTGTGTCGGAAAAATAAATCCCCGAATGTGGAGGCGCTGAGGGGCCCCCAGTGGTGCCCAGCCAGTGCCGTGCTGCCCTGTGAGACAAGACCAGGGAAAGGCCGCTGACCTCCAGGGCCCGTCGCCCTGGGGACTGACCCAAGCCCGCAGCCCGGGGAGGCCAAGCGCCCCCAAGCAGCCTGCAAGCACTTACTGTGCCCCAAGGATTAGCGAGAGCTTTGACCGCAGAGGTGACAGGAGAGCAGGAGTGTGGGACTGGGGACAGTGGCAATATGGGTCCAGCGGAGAGGCAGGGCCGTGTCAGCTCTGTTCGTGGCCGTGGGAAATCCGACCTTCTGACTGAAGTGACAACATTCGTGGAGGTCACTCAGCGGCCACTTGCGGGAGGGGCAGCTTTGAGCCTGAACTCCTGGGGGGCACTTCCCTGACCACCTCACACGGAGTGTAAGTGTCATTAGAACACGAGTCTTCGATCTCTGGGGAGGCCGCCTGCCCCTCACATTCTCCCTCCGTGGTTCATACTGAGTCTCGACTCTCAAAAGCACGTATTTGCCAGCACCCCCCTTCCTCTCAGGCCCCGCTCTGTCCCAGGTGGACGCAGGGGGGTGCCGATGCCCAGGATGACGTCTGCACAAGTTGGTGAGGTGGAGGAAGCTGGCTCAGTGACCAGCTGGTGGCCTTGGACAGGGCTTTGCGGGTGCTGGGACCCCTGTCCTGGGTTTCCTGAGCATGTCCATGGACCTGTGCAGCCATGGTTCATGTCACCACGGGGCTCAGCCGCCTCCTGCTTCCTGTTCAGGTTCAGGACCCAGCCGTGCACAGTGTCATTGATCAATGATGCTAACTGAGGCCCCTGGGGAAGCTCAGAGGCAAAGCCACATGCCGCTGTGGGGCGGGGGGCGGGGCGGTACCAGGGCAGGCTCATCGGGGAGCTGGCTGGAAGGTGACATGGGCAGAAACCCTCGCCAGTGCCCAGTTCTCTTCGTGAACCTACAGTGAGACACGTTGAGGCAGAGGCCAGCTCTGCTGAGGGGGCTCAGTGGTGGCAGCACTGCACGCAGCCGTGGGTCCCCATGGGGCTGCCCAGGTGGCCACCTTGCCCTTGGCCAGTCCTCAGACCAGGGGTCCCACAGTATACACACATGTGGATCTGAGGGCTCTGAATTTCCTGGGCTGCCATGCAGACCTCTGTGTCCCCCCAGCTCTGAGCAATGCCCCAGTCTCCACAGCTTCCGATGAACCTTTGAGATCAAAGAATCTGAAACTCATGAACCCTGTTGTCCAGTCCTGGGCATCTGGTGTGACCTTCAGCGATGCGAGAGCATGGTGGGCTTGGGCTATAGTCGGAGGTGAGAGCCCCATTGCTGACTTGTCCCCTGGAGGGCCCTCAGACCAGCATGACGAGGGCAGAGGGGTCTGTACCTGCTGAGCTGCAGGAACCTGAACAGCTAGAGGTGGTTTTCGCCTCACAGGGGTCACGCAGCGTCCTGGGCGGCCCGGCCGCGGGGGCCCGTGGCAGGTACTGATGGCAGCAGACTATGTCCATTTCTCAAGTTCACTTCAAATTAATAAGAATGTCCCCTTCTGCTTCTCCTCCCCAAAGACACTCCGTTTGCATATTCATTTAATGTTAAATTGATGGATTAAATTATACCAAGCTCAAAATCAATCCTGCAGACATCCATTAGGATGGACAGAATCCCCCCAGTTGGGATGGAGCACAGGACACGTATTCAGAGACACTGATAAGTCCAGGCCTGTGACGTGTCATGGAAACAAAGAGCAAGGCAAGCCCTTTGGAGCGGCTCTATCAGCCATTGCACAGCGACACTGCGCACACAGGGAGATGGATGGCTAGCGTCCCCATCCTCCAAGCCACTCTCCCTGGGCTGACGATGACAGGGAAACGCTTCCCCATGTCCCCGTCACAGTTCACAGGCAGAGGGACGCCTCCACGCTGAGCTTTCATTCCCTTTGTCTTTCCTGAGGTGCAGTCAGTTAACGAGTGCCAGGCGGGGGCTCCCCCGCTCTGCGCCAGCTTAGCACACAGATGCACACAGCGGGGCGAGGACCTGCTCCCGCCGTCTCCCAGAGCATCTCAAGGTGAATGTGGGTAGACAAGTGAGGGACACCCTTCTCAGGGCAAGTCCCCGCGCACAGGAGGGGCACGCAGGGCTGCGGGCTGCAGAGGGTGACCAACGTCACTCTGCGGTAGGTGGGGTGGGTGGGGTGGGCGTCAGGACCTCAGAGGAGAGGCCAGAGATTCTCTCTGGAAACTTTAATCCCAAGTCTAGCTCTGGGGGTACAACTCTCACGTCATCTTTTCCCTCTTTCCCCCTTATGGATTTTCGGTCTTTCCCTGTTTACCCTTTCCCTCCATCCACGCTCCCAGACTTTCTCCCCTGTCAGACTTTGCTATGCAGCCTCCATCAGACTGCAGTGCCTCTCTCTGAGCACAAGGGTGTACTTATCAGATGATTCCACTAGTTGGCTTCAGCTAACTTTGTCATCAAGAGAAGTCAATATACAAGACAGGGAACCAAAAAAAAAAAACCCCAGCATTATCTTCTGGAGGGCCCCTTATAGTACAGTCTTCCCCTGCTAGGTGAGTGTTCTAGGAACCCACCTGCCATCAGTGTTTCAGCTGGCGTTGTTGTAAGAGGCTGCATTCGACTTCAGTGAGTTGATTTTTGAAGACTCTTTCAATGCATTTGCCCATTTCATGATGGGTGATTTACATGAACAATGTGCAACATGACAATGCACCTGCCTGCTCCGCACTGACTATTCAGCAGTTTTTTGACCAAAAACAGCATGACCCCTGTGCCCTACCTTCCTTATTTACCCAATCTTGCCCCGAGTGACTTTTTTTTATTTTCCCAGATGAAAAAAGTCCTCAAAGGGCAACATTTTTGTTGATGTGGAAGAGGTGAAGCAAAAAATAGCAGAAGCACTAAAAGGCATTAAAATCAATGAGTTTTACAACTGTTTTGAGCAGTGGAAAAAGCATCTTGATAGACATATTGCATCAAACAGAGTACTTTGAAGGTGACCGAAGTTTAAACATGTAAGAATAAATACACAAATGTTTATAAATAAATTCTGGGGTTTTGGGGTCCCCCCTCATATATAATAAGATGTATTTTTTTAAAAATCATTGGGACTTTTTATTTTCAAGTAACATATAATAGATATCAAAAGGGTACACATCACTGTAAAATCTAGAAAAACCTGGAATAAATTTTTAAAATCATTCTTTTAAATACTTTATAGAGCAGTGAAAGTGATGATGGCAGATAAGCTAAAACATCAGTGTTGGGCCAGAAAGACAAAGTGAGATGCCCTCATGTACTCATAGTTTTTAAGGGCAAAGTTCCCCTAATGTGCAGGGCCTGCCTTAAACATCACATCCAGGTGTTTGCCAGATTTTAAAATCCAAGGAATATGGAAAATTCATGGTGTGTTGAGTCTAGCTGTAGTAACAACCCAACCCCCATCCACTTCAGTTTGCAGTCAGGGTAATTTAATTGTTTCTGACCCTGCCTGACTCATAAAAGAGTGAATGAGGTGCCTCCTGGGTGAAATAACACCCTCATAAGACTTGGTAGTTCTTTTAATCATATTGTCCAGCTTTTGAATTGTCTCAAATTTTGTGAGAAACATAAAGCATCAAAATGAAACAAACAAACAAATAATAAAAAGTAGAAAAAGATCTGAAGAAACTTCAGATTTGGAAGTTATCAAGTAAAATGACTCATAAAGATAATAAAGAAAATAGTCAAAAAAGATAAAATGAATTAAAAATAGAAAATGTAAATAGAGAATAAAAATCTATACAAAAAAATCTAGTTGACATTCTACAAATTAAAAATGCAATATTTAAACTTAAAATTGTACCAGGAGTGTTTAATAATAGACTGAATATTGTTGAAAATAGGATTAATTAACTGAAAGACAGATCAATAAAATAGACCCTAACTGACATACAGGAAGCAAAAAGAATGAAAAGAACAGGACAGGCTATAAAGGACATGTGAGGCATGTTCTGAAAGGTGACTTATCAAGTAACCCCATCTCATAAGGACAGAAGGATGGAATGGAACCGTATTTGAAGGTTATAATGGCTGAAATTTTTTTTTTTTTTTTTTTGCTTTTTGGTATGTGGGTAGCTCCCTGACTGGGAATCGAACCCAGGCCTCAGCACTGACAGAGCCAGCACCAAAACCTTAAGCCACTACACCATCAGGAAACTCCCTGAAATTATTTTTGAAAATGAAAGACATCAACCCACAATTGAAGAAACTCCATGAACTTAAATATAATAAATACAAAGAAAGCCATACTTGGACGCATTACAATCAAACTTTTAAGAAAACAAGCACAAAGAAAAAATCTAAAAACTAGGCAGAGGAAAATGACATGGTATTTTCATAAGAGAAAAAGCAAGACTAATGAATGACTTTTCACCTGAGACTATGGAAGTTGCAGGA